>JAGFMW010000042.1:0-258251 GCA_021030935.1 Astrothelium subdiscretum | reverse complement strand
ATAAACAACATTCAAAAATTGATTATAATAAAATATATATCGCGATTGTATACTCTATTATAATTAAAATAATATTCACTATTATTACCACAAAAAATCTAAAATATAATCAAATAGATTTAATTATAGTTTATCTAAACAATAAAATTAATAAAAATAATATTTATATCAAAATATTTTATAGATACACTAATAAAACAAATAATTAAATTTACAATTTTAATAAAATATTTTATAAATTAAAACAATTAGTGTTACTCTAATATAACAAATTAACTAAATATCTTAAATATCTAGAATTCTCACTATTAAATATTAATTTATATATTTATTTTTAATTGAAAAACAATAATATTATTATAGTTTATATAAATAATTTACTAATAATCGCTAAAATATAACAATTAATAAATATTATTAAAACAAATATATTAAGCAAATTTTTCACAAAAAATTTAGATAAAACAATATACTATTTAGATATTCGAATTAAATATAATCAAAAACAAAAAATATTAACAATTAACTAATCAAATTATATCAAAAAAATTGTAACAAAATTTAATCACAAATATTTATAATAAATATTTATATCAATTTCTATCAAAAATCTAAATATTTATAATAACTAAATATTGAAAAATATTATCAAACGCTATCAAATTATAGTAAAATCTTTAGTTTTCGTCAATTATATCTCAAAAATAAATATAATCTATATCACTAACAAACTATTATATTATAATCAAAACTCTAATTAATTTTATATAAACGCTATAAAATATATATTCAAATATTTATTTAATATATTTAATTTAAATTTATACTACAATAAAAACTACAAAATCAATATTATCTCTAGTTATAAATTGAATTTAATTATTTATTATAACTCTAGCTAAACAAACAATAAAAATAATTGCTATTTAATTAGCAATTATATTATTAAATACAAAAAAAAATTTATAATATAAAAAAACTATAAATAATTATTAATTATTTATTTTATTATTAAAATAGAGTATATTATTTTAAATCTCTATTATCGCGAAATTCTATTTATACAAATATTACTCAATAAGCTCAAATATTCAATAAATAAATTGATAATAATCTATAAAAACAATTTATCAATAATCGATTTAATATTCAATTATAAAATCAACAATAAAACAAAATATATTAATATTTATTGATATACTATATATAAATAAATAAAAAAAAATATAATCAAAATAAAATATATTAATATTAAAAATCAATTCGTTAATAATTTTATCAAAATTTTAAATTCGAAAATTTTTAGCAAATTCAAAAATCTAATCGATATAATTAATATTAACAACTAATTAAAATATATTTATATTAAATCAAAAAAAACAATTAAATTGACACTATTTGATTTTAATTATTTTGAGTATTTTAAATTTGCATAAATACAATATTTTATCTATTTAATCAAACAACAATAATATCTCGCTATAATATTTTGATATTTTGATATTGATATAAAAATATTTTTCTTTTTACAACGATTATTATAGTATTATTAATTTGTTATTTTTTTTTGTTTTGATAAAACAAAAAATATTAAAGCTTAAAAAAATATAACAAAAAAAATAAATAATCTTCAAAATTTAAATTATAGCGAGTTTATTAAAATCCAAATTGTCTATTTAATTAAATATAATAATTATCTAAATAGGCTAACCAATTATTTGATATAACGTTGTTTTGATAATTCTACTAAAATTATTCTAGCAAACGCCTAAACTAGATATTTTGCTATTATCTCAACTATCAATCGTGAAGCTTCTAATTAGTAAGAACGATAAATTTAAATAGCTACTTTATTTCCTAAATTGCTAGATTCTACAGAGAATTCTATCGAGTTCATTTCTCAGCTTTCTATCAGATACTTTAGCATTAGCTTTATACTACGCGTGGTCTGCATCCTTGTATTGCTTCGTTCATTCCCTTACAAAGCTGCTCAAGCGCCCATCAGCTTCACGCACAGAAGCAAGCTGCAAGCATTGGATCTTAGTTCATTGATCGAGCCACAAAAAGATCTTAGATATTGATCATGACTTCATACTACATACCTATCCAGAGATGGATTACTAACACGTGAAATCGCCTGCAGGGTGCACATTGCAGCTATCATTGGTGCCTCCTGTAACACTAATGGCATTGAATGTAAAATCCGAGCAGCTTCCAGATCCGCACAGAATATAGTAATCTTTGGCACTTGATTCAGCCGTGCCATGGATGTCGGTCATGGTAATGTTGGTGATGATAACACCGTTACTTGGCGTGCCAGTAGGGCCGCCGTTCAGATAGTCTTGCTGGATATCAATACCATAGCTCGATATGTTGCTGAGAGTAATGTTTCGATACGTAATGCTATGTCTTGCGGTCAGTTTCGCGTTCTGAGCAAAGAAATGAAGGCAGGGAAGTTACCCAGCAACGTAACCTGTGGTATTGTAGTTCGTCTTGATTCTCGCACCATTCTGACTGTTGACGATGACGCTGTTCTCGAACAAGATATTCGTGACGTTGTTGCTAGATTTCCCGCCAATGCTGCCGATGCTGAGACCGTGGCTGCCGTCGCAGTACATACCGCTGACGGTGATTCCATCTCCTGAAGTCACCGCAACGCAGTCGTCTTGATTGTAGACTTTTGAGTCTCGGAGGATGGTGTTGTTGGAACTGGAAATGTCGAAGCCATCTGAGTTGTGTGCAGCGGGTAGGCCATCGGATCGATTGTTGGGAGCATTGCCAGCAGTATTATTCAATGTGATGTTCTCAAGGATCAAGCCAACGCTGCTGCTGATCGTGAAGCAGTGTACAGGGTAGTTCTGGATGTAGAGGTCGCGGATCACGGAATTGCCCTTCAGCTTGACTCCAATGAAGTGGTCTGGTCTACTCAAAGTCAATCGATGATCACAATCTCGAGTCTTTGAGGGGGGGGATAATGTACTTGGTAATGCCTCCGTTTGAGCCTTGTCCATCCCACCATGATTGGCCGTTACCATCAATGATAGCGCCTGGTGCGGCTGTCACCGTGATGTTGGTACCGCCGACGTCAATCAGATCACCATCCCAATCGTAGTACTCAAAGGTTGTCGTGCCGGCAAAGGTGACGGTCGTCCCAGTCTTGAGTTTAGAGAGGTCGAGGGTCTCTCCTCCAGGTACGGCAATGTTCTCAAGAGTTATAGCCGTACAAGATGCCGTTGCAGAAGCGACTGCAGAATAGGCCGTTACTGTACATGGGATCGTTGCTGCTGCAGTTGTTGTGGCGCACGAAGCTAGTGATGCACTCGCAGTGGTTGCGATGAGAGCTTTTCAAACTTTGTCAGTCTTGGCGCCAGATAAGAACTCGAGGCGCGTACCTGAAGTCTTCATAGTTAGAATCGACAGGAAGCTCGTTTCTGTCAGGGCTTCTTGAGTTCAGGGACCCAAAGAGCAGGCCCTTCGCCTGGAGAGCATCGTCATTCCATATATTATCCATTGGGCCTCGGACGAATGCCAGTCAGATTTCCGGGAAGGAGGTGCCAATTAATTTTTGCGGAACTGACCCTGGCCCCTGGAAAGGGTGGGATATGCCTGGTGTGCTGCACGATCAAGCCGGGAAGATCTGGACGTCCTCGGTTCCCCAGATCTTCAGCATTTTCAGGGACCGAACGCCCAGACGGAAAATATTTTTCCGTCAACAATGGAACGCCAAAGATATAGCGTGCAATCACGGAATCACGTGGAAGCGCGTCTGAGACCTAAGTCAAAGTCCAGGCGCGCTGGGAAATCGAGGCTTGAAAGATGAGTCGTTCATTGAGCTCGAAATGTACTATGTCGGCCGCCAAGATGCTAGATGCTGATGCCAGATGCTGATGCCCAAAATCAAGATTCCGTCGCCCTGTCATGTAGCCAATTATGATGCTCATTGGAAAGCCTGAAAGCAAGGCTATGAACGGTAGAAGCTGGATGCAAGATAACGCAGGACACATGCAAGAAACGCTACATTAGGAGACCCGGTGCGCCAATTCATCGTCTATTGAGAGGCAGTCGCAGATGCACCGGCATGCATCAATTCGAGCAACCCGTTTGCTGCCGTGTCTTCGCCATTTGTCATATCAACGTCTTCCCAAAGTCTCGGAGAAAATACTTCCGTCTTGCCTGCAGCCACCAACGGTCCAGCTTCTGCGTTGAAATCTTGACTCTGTGTATTCTGGCCTGATGAACTTGGCGAAGACGCTCTCTCCGTCGTAGATCCGTAGGAAGTAGAAGATGAAGAACGAGCATGCGTGCAGCTGCCTTGGTTTGTGGGGTCCCCTATCGGACCCGAGGGAGCGGTGACGAATCGAGATGAGTAGGCTGTGGGCTTCAGCACAGGGCCGGACATCAATCTCGGGGCCTTTGTGGAAACAGACGAAGTTGGAAATTCAAGTCCAGTCCCACTTGTCGTCCTCACATGACTGACGTTGGCTGTATCCGCGATTTTCAGGGGTGACCCAAGAACAGGCGAAATCAGCGAGGGGTTTGGGGTAGGAATTCGCGCGGGTATTGACGTTTGAGGAGTCGTAGGCGATGTCTCATGTAGAGATCTCGGTTCTTTTTCCAGCTTGCTCGATGGTGTCGACATCTTCCCCGGTGAAGCCTCCGTAGGAGAAGTACACTGCGCGATTGTAGGAGACGAACGGAGCTGGAGTCGAGAGAGCGGGACGTTGATCTGATTCGTCTGCACCTTGTACATTGCGACACGAAGACGGAGGCGCAAAACCTCGACTCTCTATTAATTGAAACCGGGACGTTAGTGTTATTGTTATCGATTCCTCACATGACACATTTTGTCAGGATGCTACGTACTGTTTTTACTCGCGCAACGTCTGTCCCATTCGCTTCTGCTTTGTCGATTTCTTCTTGCTGCGAAGATATGCCATGTGGGTTGTAGTCGATCAAAGACGAGAAAGATGCTTGGGTCACGGACGAGTCCTGCGACGTAAGCTTGGGACGGGGGAGATCTTCTTCGTCCGATGCAGAATCCTCCCCGGAGTTTGGCTTTGCGAGTATCAGCATAACCTCTTACAATGGGGGGGTATTAGCGTACCATAATGCCTCGTGAACAAGGTGAGGCCTGAGCAGCGGCTGCTTGCACAGACTTGATCTCATCTTCTGCACGATCCCGCGCCCGGCGCATACCCTGGCTTGGCGACTCGGCAGATGCGTCAACTTGTTCGATCTTCCGCTTGTGGCCGGTCCGCAGAGGACTAGAGGTGGTGCTGGCCTTTGGGGTGTGGAAAAGCCCCAATGGAGGGAGTTTTGGCGTCTTTTCTCCAGCTTCGAACAGAGGCTTGGGGCTTCGAAAATCTGCAGCTGTAGGCGTTCTGGACACGGGTTTCGCGTTTGGAGACAAATCACCAAGGACACGTCTTTCATCATGTTTGGAGGGGGTACCAGGGCCAATTGCTGGAGAATTCGAGGAACGAGCTTGCTGAGCGAGGACAGTTATTGACATGATTGGCAAATTGAGAACAAGTTAACTATCAAATGGTTGGAGGAGTTCTGCTTCTTGCAGGTAAATACTTGAAGTGGGGGAAGAGATTCAAGCACGCGAGAATGAAGATCAAAAAGACCGCGCCAGTCAAACAAACAAATAATTCGGGCAAGGGTCGCGTTGTTGATGTCAATGCATCCAGTCGGGCCGACCCGATTAGAATAGCTACCTAAAACAGGCCAGCCAAGGCACGCCAGACACGCCAGGGCCCAGGGGTGCACAAGCCATCCAAGCGGTGTACCTAGGATCCAGATCAGAAAGGACCCTCTCCTCCTTTGCCTACTACTCCGTACCTACGCACGCTACCTAGGAGATAGCCCTAGATATGTACAACCCCTCTTGCTCTTCCCCATCATCAGCACCGCTGCACTGGGTCCAGCAGAAAGCCGAATCATCCTGAAAGTCGCCATGAACCTTGTCGACGGTTTATGCCATCCAGGGCAATTTTCCCTCGTTAACGTAATCCGCGAACGATCCGGAATGATGAGAGGGCCCGAATAATACTCAGTTCTGCCCAATCCGGTCAAAAAGAAGAAGTTGTACTCTCTGAGATACCAGTCCGTGGCGTAGCTGTGCACATACAGTCGTATACTATCTTGCGGCACCTTCTCGATGCTGGGGAAAACGTCTTGAATCTCCTCCGTTACAGCTTCTTGATTCTTGCCTCCTTGCCAAAGCGGGACTGGACCGGATTGCGACTGGATTGCTTGCAATGTATCATCCAGAGTCTTCGTTGCGTCTGGACTTAGCATTGAGGATGAGCAAAAAACCGTAAAGTCCGACACTTCTGGGACCGCTCGCATAAGGTCTGCGACAGACCCCCAACAAAAAGCTTGTGGCGTCGTACGAATATGAATCGACTGTGCGATGAATCTTTGCCTTTCGGTCTTGGAGAGTCCGTTGAGGAAGACTCGGAGAGGATGCATATGAAGAAGGGGATATTCTTCTTGTAGATAATCCCCAAGAACAAAGACGACGTCTCTCCTGGCAAGGTAGTGTAAGACTTCGGTTTGGATCTGACTGTTTGTCTGGGCGAGTTGAAAGAGGGAGTAAGGTTCCCAGTACCCCTGATATATATCGTCGACTGAGATCCCGTCATCATCGTCGTGACCGAATAGCGAGTATACCTCGTAACGGAGCTCCAGAGGTAAACTTAAAAACGTCACGGGCTTTGATAAAGACATCTTGACGTCTTCAGTCTCACAGATGTCTCGTTAGTCGTCGATGGAACGGGTGTCCTTTGCTGGTTTTAAGACGTTTCGAGGGTGGCTTGATGAGTAAAGTTCCAATATGTACCTTTCAGAACGAAGCACGAAATACTTAATGCTGATTTGGAGTAAGGTTTGTGTCGTTCTGTGGAGGGGCAATTTGGTAGGTGAAATTGGTTATTGGCTGACAAGCACTGATCATCACAGGGATCGCTGCCACTCTGCGAGTCACAGTCTATCGTTCTACACGAACTGGCGAATGGTAAACACCAAATCCAACGAGCTTTGAACTATGGGTATCAGTCATGGCAGCCCAAAGTTGGATAACAACATTTTTTAAGCCTTCTTTCTAACTACTTTCCTTCTCTTTGAGCAGTGTACTTTTGTCTTCTCCCTGACTTGCTCTCCCGTCTTCTTATCGCTTTCCTACCATTTAATTATTTGAAAAATCGTGAAACCTATTCATAGCTATTTCACTCCTTTCAGTCTACGAGTATTGTGAAAACTAGTGATCGTCGCACTGACTGTCTTCCCATGTAATAATAAACACACCAACGAGCAGTATCCCTTCTAGTACTTTTATTCTTAAGATGACCGTCAGGATCGGCTGAAGCATCAAGATCAATAATAGTCCAAAAGTTGAGGTCATCATGGCTTGATGAACAGCTAAATTTCCCGTCCGCCTACCAGGTCACCAGTTTTCTGTTCAATTGGCAAATATGCCAGTAATCCTGACACCAATGCCTTTACTAGGCTTCGGAGTGGGCACGAAACTGAGCAACAGCAAAATGAACTATGAAGAAAACGCATGTAGTGTAATGTTGTAAGCTCTTTTATGCTCTCAAGTCTAGATTTTTTTCCCGGCATGTTCTAACATACAGTAGCACACCATTTCTCGTTCAACTATCCCAAAGCCTTCGTGTCTCGGCCCCTGCTTTGGAGGTCTTCCCTTCCGCCCCTTTCTTGGTTTTACCTACCTTCGTCTTACCGTGCGCATGCTTCGCCACCCTTCGCTGCAGACTCTCCATCCATTGATGGTTCTTCGTCGCTTTTCTGTTCACTCGATTGCCATTGTCTTCGCCAGATGGGAGTGTTGCAGCAGTTGGCTGTCTTGCCGATGGTTGCAACAAATGGTTGTTTGGAGGAGGAGCAAGGTCTCGGTTCGGAACCGTACGGTGAGTCGGATTTTCTGGCGTCCTGTCTTGTTGAACAATGGTTTGGCCGACGCTCCTACTCAACAACTCATGGTATCTGGCTTTTGGCAGTTGAATGCCTTGCAGCTGCTTGAACTTGATCTCGGCAAGCTTGTTGTGCCCTTCTGAATACGAATGCACAAAGCAACCAAAATTCACGTTGAATCTCTTCCCACAATCTTCAACCTCGCAGAGCCAAACATGGCCCTTCTTGCGGCAAAGGTGACTGGGAATTTCTCCGCAGATCCAACTGTGAGTCAAGTCAGCCTTCGTGCTCCTAGAAAACCAGACAAAAGAAAGGAACTGTTGTTACCATTTATGTGTCTGCTTGGTTATGTTCAAGTCTTTTTGGTATCTTCCATTTCCTCCTTCTTGCGCGATTGACTGTCGTCGCTCACTGTCCTTGAGTGGGCTGTTCGACATGGCGCTGCCTCGGGACTGCTGTCGACTCCGTCGAGGGTTGTGACGTTGTTGGATACAATGAGACTCTCGTACGGAAGATTTTAGCAAAAAGCACTCGAGCCCGCTGGCGTAGCTGTCGTGGTGTCTGACCAAACCAGTAGTACAAGAGCAAGAACGTACGGAGCTCGGATTTATACGCAATCTGGACACGGGTGCCTAGTAGCTACTGTTTGTGATGGCAGTTATTGGTGACCCTTTGAAAGCACCAAAGCGTGACTTAGGGAATTTTGTCCACGAATGTGGTTCTGGAAGGTTGCCCTGGACCCATTCGGTCGCTATGAATGACAAGCACAACAAACATGCGTCGTCAGTCGTCACGATGTCAACATTACGGCGCATATGATCCACCCTCGTGTCTTCACGCTTCACTGTTTTGGGGCGCGTTGCTAAGTACACAACAAGTCAAGATTCCTTTTTGAGGAATGCCAACTGAACCTTTAGCGCTCTTCAATGGTGTTTAATTATCACAATACGATGAGCTGAAATCAATTCGAAGGCCAGGCTCATGTCTATATGCGCATCGAGAATTAGACAAGAGAGCTGACCCAGACACGATAAATGCTACATACTCGGAAGCGAGCAGAGAAGCAAGACGAGCTAATTGGCGAATAACCGCTGTCCGCGTGACACAGCTGTGATCAAATTCTTCGGCTTTGTGCAAGGTAAGCTCCCAAAGTCACAACGTCACACACTTTACCAGCATATGGTCCTCCCGATTCAAAAACTTCTCCAGCGCCGAAATATCTCAAGGGTGCACCTCCCTCCTATTGACTATCTAATAAAAATCTACTATCACATCCGGTCTCAACTCACTTTCATTATGGCAAAATTGAAGAAGAAGCAGCCACCCACTCCGATCCCACCAACGCAAAACAATTTCAAAAAGCTTTGCAAAAAAGGAATACAAGCTTTTCAGAAGACTAGACCCATCAAATTTACTCAAGGAAGCGGTTCAGAAGCAGTCGCTACGCAGAAAGCCGACCATGCTGTGCGCTCATCCGTAGAAGGATGGTCTTACAAGCTATCCTTTTCATGGAACAAAGCCGTTGAAAAAGTCAAGCATAAATTCAATCCTCCTCAAGCCAAGCGAGATCAACACTTACCTCTCGAAGAAGCAAATGGTAAGTCGGCTACAGCGAGCAACCTGATCGTCCAACAATCAATCTTGGGACCAATCAGATATCGTGTAGGTCCCTACAATGAAGCAATCGCACCAGGACAAAACTCCATTACCGCTCAATCAGAACTTTGCCTCGATCCTCAAATACTCCCGGAGGAAACGTCTACAGCCAGGCAGGATAGGTCTCAAATGCATAAATCTTCCATCCCACGTAGCCAAACAGAAGCACGGGTGTCCACAACCCCACTGCAGGAGCAATCCAGATGCTACAAGGGAACGGAAGAAAGCCCGGAGGGCTCGAGCTTCGACCAGAACTCCAATTCCAAGCCTCCTTCGAAATCGAGCGCAACCACAGTATCGCTGTCGGACACTGCCTCTTCTTATTCAGCAATTTCGACTTTGGATGATTTGAACAACTTAGAACGGATTCACGGACCACTGAGGGAGATTCCCGAAGAAGATATAATCGATCAAGCGCTTTCTCTCCGACCTATAAAGGACGACGATCCTCCTGCAGGCATCGATGCCCATCTCTTATATACGAAATGTGGAACGAACAATCGCGTCTATGTCATTCAATACACTGACGGCCAAAAGGCCTGTTTACGGGTCCCAGCCGCTGGTCTCAAAGCTGACAACTGGTACGCACCCGACGGAAATCATCTGGAGTCTACCGCGTTGTGTATGAAATACATTTCGGAGAACACAAAATTGCCGATGCCCAAATTGCTCGGGTACGATAAGACGAAAAACAACTACATCAATGCACCGTACAGCATGCTCACTCACATTGAGGGGCATTCGTTAAAACATTTGTGGTGGGACAAGGATGGTGTCTTGCCTTTGGAAGAACGCCGACAAGCCATTCTCAAGAGCTTAGCGGCACACATTGCCGAACTGAGGCATTTTTCATTTACAAAAGGAGGATTCTTATATACCAAGCCTGGTGACGCCGAGCCAATTATTTATTCCGGCGATTCGAAGATCGTTGAGGCCGAGGGTAAATGTTTGACTGTGTTCCCAGAGCCAGCTGACTCTCCAGCTTACGAGTCTTCTGATGCAATGTTTCGGCATAAGCTGAACCATTGGCTAAGAGCCTCGGATACATTTGGCAAGGAGAAGGAAGACTCTCATTTGTTCGACTATAACAGGGGTACTGTCAAAGCGTACGAGCTTCTCATCGACCACCTTCCGCATCCAAAACCAGATGCAAATACGACCGCTCAAATTCCTGAGCTTTTCTTCGTCTCGCCCCCAGATAACGACCTACAGAACGTTCTTGCCGACGAACACGGTAATATAACGGGATTCATCGACTGGGATAGCGTCGAAGCCCGGCCTTCCTACCTCAGCTGGGCAGCACTGCCCCTGTGGCTCTGTGCGGACTGGCGAGAGGGCTACGACTGGCCTCTCAATTCAGGACGGTCAAACTCACCCCGTGAACTCGAACGTTACCGCCAGCAATACGCGCAGTATCTCACACAGGCTTCTGCTGGGGCCAACGACATTGCCGTTACTGAGAAGACGGCCTTATATCAGGCTTTATACGAGAACATGGGCGACAATTACCATTCCGAGTTTTTGGATAAGGTTATGGGGCTGCTTATTCCGCGTATTGACACGCTGGCGCATTTTGAGCGTTTGGGGAAGGGGTGGGTCGAGGGGGAGAAAGAGTGGATGGACAAAGAGGTCGAGATTCTCTTTGGCACCTCAAAGGCGGCATGAGTCTTTATACAGGGTTTTCCAGGAGCATTTTCACCATTAGAATGAACACAAGAGCGGATCTTCGGCGGGTAACTGTGAAAGAGTGATAAAACCATAAGGTAGCTCGAGAAAAAGATTGTGGTGATACTTGATTCAAGTTTGCCTACCATAAGTATGAATAACATGCTCTGCACTCACACCATGAGTCACACTTTAACTTATATATAATTCTTCGAGCTTGACCGCGCCCACCAGCATCTTGCCATGGAGCCGCAGAGCCTCCACGCCTATCAACATGGATTCACAGCATCAACCGAAGAAAGGTGTCAGTCTTTTCGATATTCCTGCGGAAATTCGCGCAACGATATACAAATACGCGATTGAAGACGATGGTTCCGAGCACTCATTCCCATACGGGCCATTTTGGCATCCAACGAATGGATTCCAACTTTCGAGAACTTGCAAGCAGATACAGGGCGAACTTGTCCACATGGTTCTTCTCAAGAGAAACGTCACATTTGAGATGATCTGTCAAACTTATTTCAAACCCTGCTGCTCTACAATGGAAAACCTTCGTCTGGCTAATTTACCATTATTTGCGCCAGATTTTCGATCCTTTGAATTGGACGCCTTCTCCAACTTCCCGGATCTTTCACCAAAGATACTTGCAAGGGCCATGGAAGATTTCGTTTCTATTCTTTCTGAGAACGGTCGCGAAAAGTTCTTCTCCAGGAATCTGGACATCCGCATATGCTCCTGCATTTTCGTCGACTTGAGTACGATCTTTAAGGCTCTACCAGAAGTCAAGAGCTACACCATATTCGTTCACACGTGCAAATACATTGCTGAAGGTGTCATCGAAAGCAACCAATACAATCTTCCTTTAAGCGCCGGTCGTGAACGAGGTCGAGTGGCGAGCTATTGTAACAATGAAAGGATCATTCTCCGACTTCAAGTCCTTCTCGAGCTCGATCCTTGGCTTGATCGAATGAAGAATAATGGATGGGAGATCAAAACCGATAATGTAGCAAAGCTGAATCTGAAAAAAGGGCACATTGTGAAAAGAAGCGCCGTCCGTGTTCCCTGGGTAGCTGAGAGAGCTTACAGTTCCCAAAGGATGTGATCAAGATAGGCTAGTCTAAGCCTTAAAGTTTATCTTTTGGAGAATTCTGCTCATGCATATCACGCTAAAGGGGTGGCATTGAAGTTGTTTATGGTCAGGGACGTGGAGTGGTTTGGGAGGCAGATTTGGACCTTAGTAATAGCATGCTCTCTTGGCAGCATGCTCTCATTGCAGTTTCCAGAGGTTGATGGGTTTGCCCTGATAAGCATCTTCTGATGACCGTGAAACTCGAGGTGAGGGGGAATGAAGTCAGGTATTTAGCAATCAACTATCACAGAGTAGAGTTCCTTTGTTTACTACCGAATATCCCGCCATAAAACAGAAATAGTCCCACCTGACGACTAAGATTCCTGCGAGTGTTTGCACAATATGGGTAGTTCTTCACACCCCTCACCGCGATTTAACTTCCGTGCGCTGGGTCTGTGTATAAATAGTTATTGTACCGCCCGAGAATGCTGATTCCCTGTAATACATCTCGCGTAGACGCTATCGCTGGATAGAGCCGTGAGAAAGTCTTTGCCTTTCGATTATTGATCGATTTTTGATTCTCTCTACCCATTCAAGACAGAATTCACAAATCAGAAGAGCGCTCAGGGGAAGATATTACATAGAAAGGGTACACTTCATGTGAGCTTCTAAGCCGCTTCCCTGAGGAAATTCCGCTGCTTTTACCAGTGAAACAAGGTATTGGGTATGTTACCTTTTATTGTGAACCTTGAATTGAGATATCAAGATGCAGCACCAGGAAAACAACGACAGAACGTTGAATTCGAAGTCCAGAGGCGTTTGGAGAACTTTTTTGTAAAAGTTCTGACTGACATGCTTCATAGTCTCCTAGAACGGACGCCGCAAAAATTCCAAATTCAGCACTTACCAATTATCACACACGGTCGAGACGGCAGAACAAAATTAGAATGTCCGAGGGGCTCGCAAAGTTAGGAGACGAAGACTTCGGTATAGCCGAATTCTTCGACGACATTATCGATTTACATACCCTACCGCTTCTCCACGACTACCAACGTCCCGGCTTCTTTCGATTCCTTGATCTCTCCGGTGAACTTCGTAACCGCATCTACGGCTATTGCCTCAAGAACTGTGAGATATCTTCGGCCGATGGGACGGCTAGACCAGACGTTACAGAGCTCTATACAAATTTTGCTTTGCTCGGTGTCTGCCAGCAAATTCAGGTTGAGGTTCTGCATCTCCTGATCCGACGAAAATATCTATCATTCAAGCTCAAAATCGACGACGATTTCTTACCCTTGGCCTTTGTCGGCCTGATAGTGGTACCGTTTGATTACATTGAACCCATTTTCAACGCCAACCACATTGTAGCCTTTCTCTCCAGCGACAGTGTCAGCAAAGCCGACAAAGATTTCTTGAAAGCTGAAGGAGTCAAAATCCAGGCTACGGAAGAAATTCCCTTGCCGTCCGTTGGTGGATACACGCAGCACCTCGTCGCCTCGCTCATTCAAGGGGTTCCTGAAGTCCGTCGCTGGGGTATCCGCATGATGATAGACAATCCGGCCTGTGATTGTGAGAACTCGCCAGAATACTCTGAGTATATACAGAACCAAGCCGGCAAGGAACTTGAAGACATATTTAAGGACTTACATAAAATTGCAACGCACTTGCAACGCGAGACGATGTGGGGAGAGAAGACGTGGAACATGGACTTTGTGTGGAAACAGGGGACGGAGTTGGAGAATGATGTTCTCTTATTCTATATCGACTTGCAATCGCGAGTAATTGAAGGCACTGAATGCTGAAAGGATGGAATGGTCAACTGTGTTTTAGCAATCGACGAGTCAAGTATACACAACTCATTGAAAGCCAAATACGACTGGGAATACCAATAGTAAAAAATTTCGAATATAGGCTAAAAGAAGTATTCGTGGATTACTTAAGGAATTTGGGATTCCGGGCACAGATATTAAAGAGAAGTAAGAATCCATTGGGGACCTCCCCATCCAGAATCTAAGGATCAAGCGGTGATTCGATTTCAAAGCAGACACATAACTTAGACTGGAAAAGAGTCAAAATGGCAAACATCAGCCAGGGCGGCCCCCAATATGAATGTGGACATGCGAACAATATCCGGCTTGAGAATCGAAATCGATTTTCGAAACGACACTGCCAAAAAGCGGCAAAATCGCGTTGAGGTCCTCCCCAGGGGGATTTCAGATATCAAATAGGTATCAGACTTCAAAAGGAAGAATATCCTAAACACGAGACAGGTCCGGAATAGTTGAAACGACATGAGGAGAGCCCCAATAAGATTATAGGTATTGAATTGGTACCAGTCCTTGGACATAAAATTTTTCTCAAAGGCACGAGAGGACGAAGACAGTAGGATTGAGTTGGGTGGCTCCCCGATAATATTTTGAATATTGAGTCAGATTGCATTTCAGGCTGCAAATCTATCTAAACCATGAGAGGCAGCGAAATCATGAAAATTGAGTTGGGAAGAACCCCGTTCTAGTGCACGCTCTGTTGTGTACCTAACTCTAGCTTTAGGCTTTCCTCGTACAACGAAATCGTAATTCGAATCGCACCGAAGAGGCGTAGAGGTAGTGATCCTTAAATATCAGACTCGTGCTCCAGAGACCGTCAGAAAATCCCTTCCGTGCATCTTCAAATGCTTTCATGGACCAAGACTCCATCTCCTCCAACATTTCCATTCTTTGCCCCAACTCAAGCCGCCAATCTGGTGAAGTTCCAAGATTAAAATCGAGGTGGAGTATGAAGTCGCCGACGTCAGGGAGAGAGGACCAGAGGCTTGGAAGCATATCATATGGCGACACATCGCAGAGGACGACACAGAGGGGGCGAGATAGGAACGCAGCTTTGGATCCCGGAGACAGGCTGTTAAGAAAGTATTCGATGTGTGCAAAGCTGTCGCGAGTAATCCGCGGTGTGGAGAGATAGACGAATACCCCTTCATAATAGTGAGTGTATTGATCTTCGAAGCCCTCAATATTCTCCTCATTTTGAACGAAGAAAGTGAACCGATTGATAAGATCAGCTTCTTCGGCTTTTGCTGGGCTTGGGGCATCTTTGAAACTTCGATCTAGCACAGAAAAACATTCGCGGCACGTTTGTTCGCTAATATTTGCGAGAAACCAGGAGGAAATTGGACGCCAATAGTACGGTTGTTTCGAAGGATTAAAGCGTCTGCGAATACCGTAAAATGGGTCGTTGCGCAAGATTTCTTCGTAGACCTGAAAACGAATCTCCAGGGGCAAGTCAAGGAAGCGAAAAGGCCCGCGAGCAGCCTGTTTACTTTGTCGTTTGGAGGCCATGTGTTTCTGCGAAGCAAATCCAAGGCTAAAAGTACGACTGGTGTTTGAAACTGGATGGTCGTCCTATGGAGAAGGAATAGTCCAAGCGGTAAGAGATCGAGTGGGAAAGAGAAATTGGAGCGGGGGAGCCAGCGACATCGAACATGATCTTTTCTCACAGGTAAGCGCGGGTGGGTCCAATGACTAGAGTGGATGTACACGATCCCTATCCCTCACAACCATTCGATTGCAGGAACCGAAATTATGAGTGCAGCTAAGTGTGCTCGGGAGGTGCCTCAGGCAGCAAAGCATCTGTGGTAGGTTTGGGTGATCGCGACCAGTACTTCTGCAATGGTGGCCGGATGAGATCATTGAAAAGGAATGTTCCGTAGACCAAAATCGCGAATCCAAGGAGTTGTAGCCACTTAAAGGACTCCCAGCCCAAGCCTAAGCTAACGATCCAAATGAAAAGAGTCCGGCAGGTGTCAATCACAGAACGAGCTGTCGCCGAGAGGTTGCGGGTTATTGCAAGTCCAAAGGCATTGAAGCCACTGAAAAGGTCAGCAGTCGCTCTTGCACAAATTCTTGAGAAAGCAGGCCAAGAACAAAAAAAGGTCTTACCCGATGCTAATCATGATCAGTACGCTCGTCACTGCAATTGTGCGGTTCTCTGCAACTTCACGCAGCCCTTCTTTGGCATCAAAATAATGGTAACGGCCCTGAGGCGTTCTTCCAACCGCAAAATATAGAACGATCATGGCAATGACGGTAACCAGGAAGCCAAATATTCCTTCCCAGCCAACGACCTTCAGAGGCTGCAGTGCGTATCGCTCCATGATGCTCTCCTCGACGACGAATTGCGTTGCTGTGAATACTTGTCCACCGGCAATCATCAGTATCCCGACAATAGTATTCACGACGGCGGAATCCGTAGCAATGTCTGCTGCCCTCTTCATCGCGGTCGCCAGCATCTCCTTTAACTCGACGTTCTTTCCCGCCGTTACCATGACATTTCCATTAGCGATCTTGCCGTCCAAGTCTGGCACTTTGCCATCGCCTTCAACGATTCCTGCGAGACCGACAATCGCGACGCCGAGCACGACGATCAACAGTGCAAGCCACTTGTACCAGCCGAGCCGTCTCTTCAAGAATACGACGGAGAAGAGACCAACAAAGAGAACAAGGGCACCGCGAGTCATTTGGTAAATGGACGCAGCAACGAAGAGGAGGCCAACATTCATCAGCGTCGTACCGGCAATATCGCAGCAAGCAGGAAGCGCGAGGAGAATTGTCCGCCAGCCTGTCAAAGGCAGCCTCCCCTCATCTTCGACCGACTTCACGCCAGCAGCATTCTCTTCCTCTGTCTCTTCCATCTCCTCTTCAGCAGGCTGGTTGTTGTCGTTGCTTTCTGACTCTGCATCAGGTGTATCGACGGCCGTGCTCGCATCGCTAATCGGCGCATACAACGCCGCATCGCCCCGGGTCCTAAAGTAGCGATTGAACGCCCATATCCCGCCCACGACGAGCCAGCATCCCATTTCCCCGATGAACATTTGCGCGGTCTGGATGACGGGTTGTTCGAAGCGATGCCGCTTCGAGGGATCCGGATTCGAGCAGTCGCGGACACATTGGAGATCTTGATACTTGGTGAGCAGGGTATTACAGACGCCCGTCAAGAGCATCATTGCTACGAGGAAAGGGATGAGGGCTTGGATGGCCATGATGGGCAGCTCTGTGAGGACGCTTTGGGCGATGGAGACCGGTACAGAAGCTCTGTTGGTGAAGTTCCCTCGACCACTTATTGCCTCCTCATTGCTCCAGGTATCCACAAGTGATGGGAAATATGAATGCAGAATGCATGCACGCGCGATGGTCACGATGGGGTTGCAGATGATGAGACGGAAGGAAGCTGTCCGGACTCGCGCCTATTAAGGTTAGAATCCGGGGGATAGGCTTATCTAACCACGCGACGCCATTGATTGGTTGGAACTCCAGTATTCCGTCCTGTTTCATTCATCCTACTTGGTGCCACAAAGAAAGGTTGTCATTGCAAAGGCAGGCGTCGATGACATTGTCTCGTCCTTGAATTCAGATTTGGCTGAGGAGCCATCCGCAAGGCTCATGAGGCACACGCTGTGAGTGACGCAACTGGTCGCCTAAACCTGTTGCAGGTAGTTGCAACAAAGAAGACAGGTTGACTGTCATTCCCAGTGTAGTCTTTGTGTACATGCGGTTCTGCCATCCAATGGCTACCTATTTTTGAAGGATGGTTAGCGAGCGCTCGAGTCTAGTCTCAAATCCAGATGGGTTGGGATGCGCACCTAAATTGCCACAAAAGGGATTCCACAACCTGCCTCCAACCATAGCCACCTTCCTGGCATGAATATTGTGCCTCTTTTCTTCAGCTGAGATGCGGTGATGTCATCTTGCCTCAATGTTAATGTTTCATTAAATGCTTTCGCCTCGGATCGAATGCATAGTGCCTTGGTCACCAGTCTAAGCTGCGGTTTTGCTGAACAATCCCTTTTTTCTTTTTAAATATTTAATGAAATCGGGCAGGTCCCTTTCATTTCGATTCGATCTAAGTATGCAGCTGTCATTGCCGGTGACCAGCTTTGTCTTTGCCACTTTAGGCCGAGTAGCCCTTGCGACTTATCCGATTGAAGTCTATACATCTTCCGGACAAGGAATCAAGCAATTTGAACTCGACTCATCCCATAAGTCTTATGCTCAGATGCAGCCAGGATTCTACCAGACTCATACAACCGGTAGGAGATATATGGTGAAGACAAGACAGTGACGAATGAGGCTGACATGAATCAGGCGGCATCCAGGCGGAAAATTTACAAGATCAATCCGGTATGTAGAAAGACTCCTACCTCTGCCGAGCAGTCGCACTTTCACAATACGTTCATTAGCCTGTATAGTTCGCGTCGACTAACGGAGCCCAGCTCAAAAAGATGGTGTCATAATCATTCAAGAATTGACAGAGCCCTTGGCTCACAATTATACCGACGCCTCGTCCAAGGACAAGAAGCTCCTCGAAAAATACGATGTAAGTCGCAAAACGAAGTTGAATGCTTGTTCAGTAGCTGAATTCAACGTACAGCATTATTATCTTGCGGGCTTCGGTGCTAGCCGTGCATCTGACGATATTGCCGAGTCGCAAAAGAAAGTGCTAGTCGGCGACGGTGAGTTGGTCACTCGCTCCAATTCGCAAAAAGATCGATGAGGTCCGCTCTGAAGCATCATGGCATGGCTCGAAACCCTTATGGCGATTTTACAGGAGATTCCCAGATAAGATTTTGTCCCTCTCAACTACAAGATGTTCTCAAAGGTCATATATCAACGGCGCTCGCTCCGAATCATAATAGCAAAGGAATCCACCGCCTGTGTATTTTTCAAGGATAGACTGCAATTATATATTTTTTGATTGACGTTATCTGCGGACCAATAAATCTTAAAACCCGCCATAGATCAACGAAGTCAGCTTCGAGTCATGATTGCACCAAGTATTGATACTGTTTCTATTGGTCTCTGGGATGCAGAAATCGCCAAATATGGATCCGAAAGTGACATCTGTCTATGCTCAAATTGGTCAAAGCTTGGTCAAAGCCTATTGTAGCTAGTCTCATGCATCTATGACTCAATCTAGCATCTTAGAAATTCTTCCGAGAGGATGCAATGATTCGCTTCAAGAGCTTTGTCTTCTAATCCAATCCAATGGTAAAAGGTTGTGCAAGAAATGTGACAGTCAGGCTCATGTATCTATGCCGCGGTGTTGGCACCCACCCCCGTCCCCCCTTTTTTCTTCTCGAGGATCAGCATTAAGGCATTCTTACAAAAACTTCTCTTAAATCTTGATCAAGATTAGTAATCCACCAAGTGTCTACTAGGGCTCATTGGTCTATGACGCCTTCCATTATGTCATGGTTTTAGAAAATGAGATGAAATTGTCACGGCATCGATAGCGAAGTTCACGAAAATCAATGCCATTTAAAGCTGTCCATAGTACCCCGGGGTATCACTCATTGCCCTACGCCCTACTCAAACACCATGCTTGCTGTGCCATCTAAACTAGTCAAAAAAACAAGACAGAAACAAAAAGCAGGAACCTCCCAAAAACACCGCTCAACCCAGGAATCCGCCTGGGGGGCACCCAACGCTCAGTTTCACCATACAAATCCCTTCTCCATCACTCTGGACGGCAAATCATCGTCCTTTTTCTTAATAGCCTCGATCGTCGCCGGATCCTTCTCCACAAACATCCCAAACAAGTCGTCTTCACCATCGCAGACCCAGTCCATCCTCTCTTCTATGAGGTCCGAATAAGGGTCCCACGAGGGAAGGAAATCGTCGACCGGCTCCGAGCTCATCATATCCCGGAAAAATTCAATCTCGTACTTGTCCGCGTCGACCTTGTTGCTCTGGGGGCTTTCGTCGTGGGCGCTCGGGGACGAGAGCGCCGGGGCCTCCTCGGGCGGCGAGGAAGGCTGAGCAGAGGCGGCCTCCTTCTCGGCGAAATGCCGGTTGAAGACGGAGAGGCAATTCATCAAGTTGGTCTCCTGCTCACCAAGGGGAGCTTGAGCGGGGCCGGACGGGCTGACATCGCCGTTGTCGTCGTCATCGCTAGGATTTTTGCGTTTCAACGGATTCCCATTGAGCAGTTCGTTCAACTCTGCGGTAAACGGGGTGAGCTGCCTTGAAGGCGGTGTCTCAGCCTCATCCTTCTCAGCGGAAGGCGTCTGGGCGGCAACTTGTGTGCGGACATCAGCATTCTGGTTGGGGGCAGCGCCAGCTTTGGCAGGCAGAGACTTCATAACGGAAGTGCCAGATCCAGTGGTAGGGGTCTTGATTTGGCTCTGGTTCTGTGCAGTCTTGGACGGAGACGCCTGCATACCTGGTTGGGTAGTAGATCGAGCCATAGGAGTCGCAGCAGCAGCATTGGTCGATGTAGTGTCAGCTGGCTTGGCCTTCTCGTTTGGCGCGCCTTTGGGCTGGCTCTTCTTGGACTTTGGCGTGAGGGCAGGACGTTTCAGCGTGCCGTCTGGGTTGCAGCCATCGAATTCGGCCACAGAGTTGATGGCGAATGCCAATGGATCATCGATAACGGGATGCATGTCCACGTTATGTTTGTCTAGTTCTTGCTGTGTCGCGAACCCGCGGCTCTTGTATTCACAATCATCGTGCTGACATTTGAACATATTCTTCGGAGGCGCGGGCTTCGCAGGCTCTGGAGCAGCCGCACGCTTAATGTCGGGTGACTTTGTCACTTGTGGCGAGGAAATGGAACCCGGCGTCGGTTGGCCAGGGGTGGATGCAGTGCTACCGGCTTGAGTCTTGCGCCTCTTCGCTGGGAGCTTGAGTTTATCGGAAGTAAGCTCGCTCGGTCCGTAAGCCACTGGAGCACCATGCGGCGACGAAGCACCAAGTGGGAAGGGTGGCTGAGTGGAAATAGGAGCAGATGGGGTCTTGGAATTGCTTCGTTTGTGGAGTGACGCTTGCCTGGCCATGTTCATCTCGTCCTGATGTTGCCGTAAGTTGGCAGCATTGAGCTGTGTTGGCGACTCTGATGGCCCATCTTGTGTCGAAGTTTGTACCTGGGCGGGCTTGTCTTGCGGCCCCAATGCAGCTAACTTCTGATACACGGCCTTGACTGACTGTTGCATGACGTTCAAAGCCGCGGCAAGTTCCTCGGGCGTTGCAAGTGCTTTGCCAGTCTTTAAACCGGCAGGAATGGCCTTTGCGAGGAGAGCCTACTAGTATGTTAGTGGTGCGTGACAAAAATGGCACTGGCTATTACTTACCGGCTGAAGAACTTGTCGGGTCAAGCTTTCGTCCCCAGTCTTAACATAATAACTCATTGTTATAGGCACTGATGACCCGATGAGTTTGCCACTTCCCCTTATCAAGTTTGCGAGCCGTTGTAACTGCTCTTGGCGCAGCGGTTTAGCTGTATTGTTCCTGGTGATGGACTCATGAATCTCCTTCATAAGCTGCTGAGCACGGTGAAGTCTGAACTGTTGTATATCGGACCCAGCCGAGTTTGCAGGTTGTGCAGGGGCACCGATGGTCTGACTTTGCTGCTTGTTTGCATTGGCGGAAGCCTTGGCCATCGCCTGCTGACGGAGTTGTTCTTGGAGTTTGGCCTTGTCTTCAGGCCTGAGATTGGCCATTTGGTCCGGATGTGAGATTCCTTGTTGAGATTTGGCCTGCTGCATGTTTGGGGCCTCATTCATTTTGGCGGCCTTGGGTGGTGGTACCTCGACGACATCATCATTACTCGCTGGTCGCTTCTGGCCCCTCTGATTCTGCAAAGCCGGCGCAGAACTAGCTTGCTGCGGAGGTTTTGTAGGAGCCTGGGCAGGTTTCACTTGCGGTTTGGGAGTTTGTACGGGGTGTGGTTGCGGTGGCTGCAACGCAGTCTGAGAGCGAGCCTGTTGCATCGAATTCGGTCCAAGATTGGGTTGCTGCAACATTGAATTTGACAGCTGCTGGGCTGCAGTAAGGTTTTGCGGGTTTGGCTTGTTCGCGTATGAGTGCACGATCATGGCCCGGAGCTGGTCATCAGTCATCTGCGCGGCTTTGGCGCCATAGAACTGTCGAACCCTGGCCACCTGCTGTGGAGGCACTGCTGCAAGGTTCACGTTGTTCATATTGACACCGGTTGGCATCTGCGACTGCATGCTCATCTTCGCTTGGGGCGGAACTTGCTGCTGACCAGGGGCAACCATTTGCGCGGGTGGAGCCGGTCCGTTTCCAGGCATCGACATGGCACTGGGATTTGCCATGTTTCCGACTTGCCCAGCGTTGTTGGGCCCGGCTGCTTGGTTCCGTCGCTGCGATGTAACGAACTGCTCGAACCATTGGCTTTGTGCATTGAGAATGGTCGCTTTGAAGTTTGGAGGAAACGGGGGGTTCGACACAGAATTCTTCAGTTGACCCCAAGTCTGCACGTGCTCAGGCAGATTTGGTATCCTAGTTCTCAAATTATGAGGGAATGGTTTCTGATCCCACTCTGCAATCCTGGCTTGGTCTGTCAAAAAGGCTTGTTGAATATGAGATGGAGCCTTGATGCCATTGCTGGGCTGGGGTTGTTGTGGTTGTTGCTGTCCAGGTGCGACATTTTGGGGCCGTCCAGCCACATTGGGCTGCGACTGACCGGGCTGGAGCGGATTATGCTGCATCTGAGGTCGTCCAGGCTGCATGGAAAATTGAGGTTGCCCGGTCGCTTGGTTGCCGTTGTTTCTCGCACCCTGTTGGATCATTTTGAGAGTATTCTGGAATTGTGCTTCCGGCAGCATCATGAGCTTCTGCTTCATCGGAGGGGGCAGGTTGGGAGGAATCAAGCTGGCGCGATTCATCTGCGCACCGTTGAGCCCGTTCTGTACTGGGCCCGGCCCCTGCTGGGTTGGGAAGCCCATTTGACCTTGCTGAGATGTTCGATGTTCCATCGGTACAGGGCTGGGCTGCATTCCCGGAGGGCCACTCTGTGGCGGTCGTGGTTGCGGTGTGTTGCTTCCCGGTGGGACCATTGGCCGGTTCAGATTGGGCATAGCTGGGCTTTGCTGGGGCGGTTGCGAGCCGTTCAATCCACCAATCTGTCCTTGCAAAGACATATTTCTTGCTTGAGCGGCTTGAGCAGCTTTGACTTGTTGTTGATTCCTGGCTTGCTGTGCACGCATCGCATTCTGCTGATTGTTGAATATTTGTTGCTGGGTCATTTGATTCTGCCCACCCATGGACTGCTGAGCAGCCATCTGCGGAGGTACATTGGGATTGTTGCTGGCAGGGACGACGAGGTGACCAGCATCTTGAGATTTTTGAGCATCTGCTTGCTGGCCAAGGATTTGAGCAACGTTGACATCTTGGCTATCCTGGTGGTTGTTGGATGGCGCCTGGTTTGTCGACATTTGTTGTGGAGGGCGACCAAATCCTGGCTGTAAACCCTGCTGGATGCCACCCATGCCGGACATGGCATTGTGTCCGGTTGTGGAAGTAGTGCCATTCTGCTGCTGGTTTGCCTTGCGCTGCGTGATTTGTTTCACGACCTGCTGGCGGCAGAACTGGATAATTGGATTCATTCCCATGCGCTGGGCGTTTTCGCGCTGCTGCGGCGTCATTGACTGTATGAGTCTGTTCCTGTCTTCTGGTGCCATTGCCTGGGCCCTTTGGTGGGCGAGTGCATTGATTTGCTGTACTTCTTGATCGGTAAATTGTTGCTGCTGGGGGGGTAGGTTCTGGCCGGTGGGCTGTGAAGTGGAGGGCATGACACCGGTGTGCATGCCTTGAGTATAAGGGTTCGGAGTATTCTGAGGGAGGGGTGTGGCCTGCATGGGCCGTTGGAGTTGAGGGTTGAAGGCCTGGCTGCCTTGGCCAGGTGCCTGTCCGGACATAGGATTTTGCATGTTGTTAGGCGGCATCATGCCTGGCTGGGCCATGTTGCCGAGCGGCATGCCGGTCTCGACTTTCGTCCGCCTTGACTCGGCAATCTGCTGTTGTTTCGATCGAATGGCACCAGAGTACTGGTCCTATTCGGCGGTCAGAAATCCAATCGTCAAGAGAGACCCACCCGTCGAGTCGACTCACTTTTGAAGGTTGCTTCCGAAAGGCTTCGGCCTCGTAGTTTTGAGCAATGTTGAGGCACCTTGTTGGATCCTGAGGCACTAGAAGAAGTAGTTGCGAATAGCTGCGTAAGAAGGTTCAGTCAGTCACGGTCGCCGATGGTGCTTTCTTTGTGCAAAGTCGGAAACCGGAGGCAGCAGGACAGCGCCAGTTACAGATAATTCAAGGAATACTTACAGTGTGAAGATCGAGTTCACGCGCTCTCCGAGATTCGTTGTCTGCTGCCAACCTGGTGGTGGAGCGGGTTGCTGTCGGAGATTTTGGAAGATGATGTTGCGAGCCTGGGAGCCGTTGGGCCCGTTGGGCATGGCATTCGGATTCATCTTGCCGCTCGGGCCAGGCGGGGCAACGCGGTGAGTGAGGTCGAAACGTGGTGACGATGGTCGTGTTAGGCTTCCATGTGGAGAATTACGCGCGCGATGGCCGCTGATTGGGCGAAAGCCTGAAATCGGACGGCTGGGCGGGGTCAGGAGGAGGCTGGGGGCATACGCGAGTCCGGCAGAATCATACAGCACCCACAACGGCGAAGAGCGACGAGTGTTGAACAGATGTCGAAGAGCAGGAAGACGAAGAATCTCACTTGGGGATGGAGTCGCAATGCACGGTGGTGCGGTTTGACGATCAGCCTGCCACGCGCTAGGCTTGCGGCTTGCGGCGGGCGCGGGACCCAAAATGGCGACTGGGATATGCCCTGCCCTCCCTTGGCCGTGGCTATACCTATTTAGGTAGCGACGCTGGCCTAATTACTCGATTTGAGGCGGTCCGGACACGACCAGAACGGCCTTGTCGGCCTGTCCTACATCGCCCCAGCTACATCTCTACGCAGATGCTGACCAAGTATTGCTTAATCAAACAATTTCGTCCAGCTTCCGGCTTCTGTCTATTTGGAGCGTTGTCAATCAGATTCGGCACTTCCGTCCTCGAAGTGCTCTGCAGAATCGTGCACCCATCTAGTCTACCTTGGGTAGGCACCTGGGCTGTACTCCTCAGTCCTCGTGCTTATCCTTGTATCCAACAGGACACGGCATTTCCCAATTTTCCGCTAAAACACTGTATTTCCGCCAGGCTGTTCTTTCGAGCCTGTGTTCGCATTTCTGTCCAATACGGACTCGACCGATGAGGGACCTCACTCGATCCCTGCAGCGCATCTGACAATGTACGGCGGGGACTCGACCAGAAACGAGATTTGATTGCGTCGCCCGTCCCAAACGGCTTTTCCGACCGAGCGACGCCACCGCCATGCCACCTGAGATCCCAGTCCCCTGCTACATACCTCCGTACACTTGGTGCAGACAGTGAGGCCTCCGTTTTCGAGTATAGCAACATTAATTTTGATCAAAAATGTTCTCCTTATCCTGTGGCGAGTGACTTCTCCATACTGAGCTCGATTGGAGGTTATCCCATAATCTTACCGTCCAAACGCGCTAACATGCATTTACCCATTGCTGTGAGTTGGTTTACGCAGGATTTCCCCAGAATTGTTTCGTCTCATCCACGCGGGGTAACTTGAGCAGTCGCACAAGTAAGCGTGTCACAGCACACCATATGGAGCAAACGATTCCATTTCTCGGCCAGGAGTCTATAACGTAACTCTTCGATAAAATTGATACGCTTATCCAGACCATGCATACGCCCATGCACGTTTCCCCCACAGTGTCCAAGGGGAATTCCACTTTACTGTGGCTTCAATTATCATCACTCGCACTTCCGGAGCCACCCTCATCATCCTCATCCTCATTGACGACATCCGCCCCTGCCTGCATCTGAAATTCCGCCCTCTGAAGGATTCCTCTCAACTCCTTGTTCCTGGGATCTACGAGATCAAATGGCCGGAGCTTCGCCTTATTCCGCGATCGCGGGTCGCATCCTGCATCGACTAGTATCTCGACAATTGAGTGACCATGCGACCAGTCGGAGGTTGTTAGGCTATTGACGTATCGAACGGCGGAGTGGAGGGGCGTGTCTTGCTCGAGGCGGTCGACGGGGTCGGTTTCGACGCCAGATTGGTCGAGCACGACATCGAGCACCTCATCTAGAGGTGAGAGAGAAGTTATTCAGCCACGCGTCTCTTGACATTATGACACTTGGGGCTGAATGCATCATGTCCACGACCACAATCGGTAGATCTCACTCACAGCTCCCATTAGTAGCCGCTACATGCAGCACACTGCTGCCGATGCCATCTACCGCTGTATTGAGAAGCTCTGCTACTCGATCTTCGGCATCTTTTGAATGTGCTTTTTGGATCTCGCCGAAAACTTCGTGGAGGAGGTCGGTATTGTTGCGGCGGGCGGCTTCGAGGACGAGCTCCCTAGGACTAGCACCCTGGAACTCCGCAAGATACGAATCAGCTCAATTTGGGCTATACGAAGAGTTGAGGACCTGAAAAGAGCGGTATTACCTCGTCCGCCATTCAAAGCAAGTAATTTGAAGTGCCTTGCAACACCTGTTTCACCTGCGTTTCTGTGGGTAGGATAAGAGGACTGATTCAGATGGAGGCTCAGAACTCTTCCGGAGTTGTACTTCTGCGAAGAGCAAATAGGTGATGCAGGAAGCATTCAGGGACATCTACTGGATGGGTGAGATCTCGTTCTTGGTATAGACGCGTAAGGGGCGTTGGCAGCCTACCTAGGTACTCCGTCACCCCGTGTTGCCGTATCGGCTTGGAGCTTGAGGCTTATCCAATGCTCGTGCCAAATAATGCCCATTGACAGGTTGGTGGGTCGGTGACGCAGACCCATGTCCGGTCCCTGGATTCTGCCACCCTCCCGCGCCCTCGTCCCTGCATCATCGCGGGGTGACCGGATTGAAGAAAAAGCACCTCTGCAACCGAATTTCGGCCACCTACAGCCAGGGGACATTTCGCAATGCTGATCTGTAAGTTACAGAAACACCCAATGCTATCAAATTTGACCAAGGTCAAAGTTTGCCCAGAATGCTCGAACCTCTTGACGGTGACCAAGTTTCCACAAGACGATCCCGACGAGTCGAGACGTGGAAAGAGTCGGTTTGAATGCCGAACGTGTCCCTATGAGATGCCTATCCGAGATCGCTGGTATGAGCGGCGTACCTTGAAGAAGAAGGAAGTCGAAGATATCATGGGTGGTGCTAAGGCATGGGAGAATGTAGATAAGACAGCAGTCCCGTGCGATTACCAAGGATGCGATGGGAGTGAAGCCTATTTCAGGTCCGTACAAATCCGGAGTGCAGATGAGCCGTCCACGTTGTTCTATAAGGTAAAGCTACCATATTTGTTCGCTTGTCTACGACTAATAGTAGCGTCCAGTGTACCAAGTGCCGACGGGAATGGAGGGGAGAATAGCTGTTCTTCTTTTACCCTACGGTCGTTACTAGCGGCGTTCAATGGATCAGTGAAAGGCATGATACCCATCAAGAAAATGCAGAAGTTCTATTCAGAAGAAAGAGATCAGAGCGCGTCATTAGTATAGGCGAATATCTTTCAGCACATGAGATGTAGGCCTGAAACAAAGGCCGTCAAATTTCGGAATATATTTTCAGAGATCTACGGAGTACTGCTTGGGTACCTATCAAAACACATCCGTCCCTGCTGTGGTAGATCAAGGGCGCTCTCCTTCGCTCGCTTTGACACCCTGCTCGATCATGCGTGCAACCGTGTCAGGCATGAGGATGTCTTTCCGGAATCTCTCCTGTTGCAATAGCTCCAAGGCTCGTAGAGTGGGGCCGGGCCATCTGCATAGCACATATGTCAAAAAGGGATCATCGACGGAGATGTTTGCCAGTTGTCAACGTACGAGAGATACTTGAGGTACTTGGGCTGAGCAAAATACTGTAGATAGTCCAGGTAGGCCACGAATGCTGGATCATCGTAGTACTTTTGAGTCGCCAGATGGTTTAGATACCGCGGATTCCCAAGGGCCTGGACGAACTGTGATGCTTGTCAGTATTACCTTTTTCTGTCTCACAGTAAATCCGCATATGGCACACCTCAAGCTCGAGTTCAAAGCGGCTGAAGCCTCCGTATTGGAGATCCACCGATTCGGTCATGGTGGCCCTTTTCCGCCAGCCCAGATGGGACTACGTATGGTATTGTGGCTAGCTGCGGGAAGCTCCAGAAGCCTCCCGGCGTGCGGTGGATACGTATCTCGCCAAAGGCAGCCGGCGATCTTGGTCTGAATTCAGGGGCGCAGAGCCGCCTGGACAGATGCGTGGAAGCAATGATGAAACGATTCTGGAACCAAGGGACCCAGAAGCCGACGAATCGGTTCAGGGGCCAGCGCTAAAGGGCACGCGTCCCGGTGTGGGGTGTGGCCATCCAGGCACCCAGGCACCCCGGCCGCCTTATACAGAACCTGCATGAATCCCACCCGACCGTACGTGCCCCGTAATAATCTTCTCGGCACACGACTTGAATCAGCATCGCAAGCCGGACGCTGGGCCGAAGAGAGAGAACAAGCCTGTTGTTTTAGTGAGGGCGATCTTTGGAAAAATATCCGGCCGCTGGAAGCTGGGAAACTTGATTTGGACCTGCGATCGCTGGGAACTTTCCTTCTCCCAGAACGACCGAGGAAACGCAGTGGTGATCGTGTGCAAGAAAGCGCCATCGAATGGGAGACTAGCGGGAGGCTTGGCCCAGCCGTCGGTGCTTTCGTGAATTTCCCTGAAATCTCGTGCAAATCATCGGGCTGGGATCTTTAATAGCATTACCCTCGACCTTTTGAACAGTTCCCTCTTCTGCTACTGCTTCTCCCCTCGTCTCTTGCGGCACGCAAAGGAGGATCTCACTGCGGAATTCAAGCTCACGACGAGGCATCCTCGGCCTTGCATATACGAGTTCTTTACCGCCCACATTCCGGGGTGTTCGGTATTGACAGCGGACGGGGAGTCTGGGCAAATCGGCTAAGAGAGACCCTCGAAGTCTTTGTTGCCCCTCGCCAACGCTCCACCATCAGCATCCGGGGAGACGCTTACAGCCATTTCCCAGCGACGTTGCACCTTTGCACACCACAGCTCACCGTAAAAGAGTGGAGCGCGACAGATGATGGCGCTACAATCGGCGCAACTGCCAGGTATGTGACTGTCCCAATGGTGGGCGCGTCCGACGATCCAGCTGTCGTCCCTGGGGCATCTGGCGATCGCTGTTTCATCAACCCTGTTTTCACCATCGCAGTGGGCTAAACGTAGAATTTTCCACGCAATACAGAACGCCGCCCCTCGCCCGGCTTGACAATCGACTTGAAATCAAACAACCCCTTTCGCAGGGCAGCTTCACCGGGAGCTGCATCGCCATCACCTTCGAGTGCGAACAGCCAGAACCGACCGCGATCGAACAACCCGTTCCTGGACAACCCTTTTGGGGACGACAGTCGCCCTATTGCTGCCCAAAACCAGACAACACAGTCACCGACGGCAATGGCAGCTGCACAAAACCCGTCGTCTGGTATTAGCAAGCCCACCTACAACGGCAATGCCGCAGACCTCTTTGTACGTTCTTTCCCCTTGCAGAGGTCCCGTCGTGACAAGGTTCGAGATATGCGGGTGTAACTAGCACGCTGCAAGCTTAACCTTGGCATATCATTTTGCACCTTATCACCTCCCGATTTCTCCTGACAGACTTTTCCCCTGTCTTGTCAAACATCCATCGCCATGGACTCCATGACCTCTAAATTTCAACAATTCACCGCCACGTTTTCTAACTATCCAACAACACAGAGCGAGTTGAGTTTGAGCGATAAGCCCGCATCCAATGGTAAGGCGCATGCGAAACCGTAAAATGATGAATTATTTGTAACACTCCCCAGGCAATGCGCCGCCGCCACGACCATTGAGCCACCGTGCGGATACCCTCCCAACGATTGCCTCCTCTCATCGACCTACTCGATCCAACGAAGAGGAGCAACGACGTCGCGACGGAAAACCAAAAGACCAATTGGATGTATTTGCTAGCCCTGAAAAGCCAAGGCGAGCAAGTCCTGAAAAGCGGATGGAACGGCCCAGGCGGCCACGACGCAATTCTGAATCATCTGTCATGGATAAGCCGAAAATGACTGAAGAAGAGCGCGCCGCACGTGAGAAGCGGCATAAAGAGCGCGAAGAACGACGTCGCAAAGAAGGACGCTCTGGTCGTCCGAAGAAGCCAAAAGGGCTTGACGTCATTGACAAGCTTGATGTTACTGGAATCTATGGTCCAGGACGTAAGTTTCACTTGCCCCGTATCCCTTTCTGTGGTAGTTGACTGGAACCTTAGTCTTCCACCATGATGGGCCGTTCGACGCCTGCAACCCTCATCGCAACCGCAGACACAACCGCGCCGCACCGATGCAGGCTTTCCCAGTCGGCAGTGCCAATAATGCTCTTGGCGGCGCTGGGCCTGTCAACAAAAACGTCAACCTCGACCAGTTCCACGGCCGCGGTGTCGAAGCTTTTACCGACTACCACGATGCACCTGAGACCGAGACCCGCTGGGAGCGCAGACCCGAGATGAACGATCGCCAGAGCAGTTTCAACCCTTCTGCTCGCGTCGAACCCGTGCACGGCGAAGAAAGCGTAGGCCTAGGCACCAGCACGTTCCTGGAGGGAGCGCCCGCCTCTCGCTCGGCCATGCAGCGACGCGAGTCCGAAGATCAGACCGCCGCACCGCCTGGTTTTGCAGGCGGCGGCGGAATCACCCGCAAGAGGTCCCTTGCCCAGCGTATCCGTGGTATCAGCCAGCCTCGTCCTCGCTATGGCGAAGGCCGCGTCATCTCGCCCGATGCACGATATGAGCGTGGACCCAACAGCCCCGAGACGAGTCCGAAGGGGCCGCTCAGCGCGGGGGGGACCACAAGACTGCACGAACGGAATCCTTTCTTTGATGACTACGACGGTGCATATGAGAAGAAGGGTGCGAGCATCAAGTTTGCTGAACAGGAACAGGAGGCAGGAAGATCTAGGGCCGACTCTGAAGCGAAGAAGGGTTTGTTGAGTGATATCGGGAGGAGCAGGGCCCCGAGCAGCCCAACTCGGCCCCTGCAGAGGAGCATCACTGCCGATAGCATCGGCGAGGGAGCACCGCGACCTTCGCAGGGAGTCGGAGGCGGGTTCCTCAGCCGCGTCAAGAGTTTGAAGGGAGGGCGACGACCGCGACCCGAGGTTCGTGGTTAAAATAAAATCTTATGGCTAAGAACAGGAGTTGAGGGCGTGAATCGGGCGCTTAGCGGAATATCTACGCTTATCGACTTGGTGGAGACTACGGATCGGATTGCAACCAAATTGATCTTGCATGACTGAAAGAGGGGATAGTTCTGGGTATGCGGTGGTGCTCGGGCGACGAGGCGTAGATGATGGTTTCCTTTTCCTTGGCTTCTCTAGTATCTTTATTTCGGCGACCCTTTGCACGCGAAGGCGACCTATGTCAAATAGCTCAACCCGGACGATACCTACCAGAGAGGCATGCTCAGGGTAGCAAATATTTCATTTGTATGGAGAAATTGATACGCAGAGACAAAATCGAATGCCATTGTGGCTCTCTTGCATTTGCTCTCTATCCCGGTGCATTGTGATAAAGTTGCCCTCATCCTCTCAACGGTTTAAATAATTGTGGCGTGATAGTCTAATAGTTTGGTGCTAACGTACCACCCAATACATCAAAAGCATAAGGCTTTCTCAAAGAGGCGAAGATCACGAGCTCTTGGCACATCAATTGCCCATGTTTTCTAAGCGGGTTTAGCACTTCAGTGTCAACATAAGATTGTCTCAATTCAGCAATGACGGCCGCTCAACCACGTTTAGCATCCGCTATCTTTGATCATCTCAATCCCGAACAGGATTCTGTACGTCCCCCAAAGAGGCAAAAGCTCGGCACTGGCTGCACTGCTTTAGACGATGCTCTCAGAGGTGGCTTCAGTTTTGCAGATGGGAGCGTAAACTGTTTTAGTGGAGATAGTGGGAGTGGGAAGACACTGGTAAGTTGGAACAATTTTACCTAGTAGCTCGATTCAAAGTTTCTCTCGTCTTTGGTGCTTTATCTTTAACCCACAATCTGATTCCGATTTACTAGATAGCGTATCATCTTCTCGCTACTCACATCCTTTCGTCTTCTCACAACGTTGCAACCATTATAGATACCACCAGCTCGTTCGATGTACTCAGGCTTAACAATGTTATACGACTCAAGCTGAGAAAATACCACTCTGTGAATCGGAGTAAAGTCCTAGCGACTCATGGTATACGTGACGTGCCGCCTTTATCGGATTTAGAAGACCACAGCAATGAAGCAGCTCGCCTCCTCGAGCGAGTCAGCATCGCCCCTGTCTTCGACTTCACTGGCTTGAGAGACGCCACCCGCGAGTTCAACGATAAACTGACCCAGTCGCATCATCCAACCGTCCATCAAACGAACCCAGGAAACCCGCCACCGTCACGACCAAGAACCAGAGAGATCCCCGACAGCGAAGACGAGGGAGACGATGGCAGCTCCTCTCCAGAGTCATCAGCACAAAAAAACCCAGAATCCCTCACAACCACCAGTCTATCACGCTCCTTCAATGCAAAAAGCTCATCCGTCAGCCCCAAAGGAGCAAACCTTCTCATCATCGATAACATCACCGCTATCCTGCAACCCCTCATCCGCGCGCACCCGCCCAGCGGCCACGACATCCTGACCACTTTCCTGAGGCGCCTACGTTATTTGGCACGCGGCACCCACGAGCTCTGCATCGTGCTCCTGAACAACGCGACGCCTGCCAGTCCCACACCTTCCGCTCCCACGGGCAATGCCGCTGCCGGTACCGGCGCCGGTGCTGGTACTAGATCTGGAGCACGATATCGCGACGCACCTCAGCCGGTAGGGCTATCGATGCCGCCGCCCTCGGTCCTCGCATCGAATGCATCGGTGCCGATGCTGGGGTCGGCGTTTGCGGGGGCGGTGGATGTGCATGTGCTGTTGAGTCAGATGCCGAAGCGGGACGGGGATGCGCGGGCGTGGTATCACGGCGGCGGTGGAGGAGGAGGAGGAAACGTGGAAAGGTCAAAGGGGAGAGGGGCAGGGACTGGAGGGGATGTAGCGTTTGCAAGGGTGATGGAGGTGGTGCTGGATCGACAGGAAGGGCGGGAGGGAAGGTGGGCTGCATTTGCGGTGGGAAAGGACGGGGTCACGGTAGAGGGGATTGAAAGGATAGGGTAGGGTAAGTTGATAGATGGCGGTTACGCATTGTCTTCGCTGGGAGCAATAAAGCGGGACGCCGCTGTGGAGGCTGAACGCTCAGGGCGCGAGTTTTGATTTCAAATATATGTGGTGTACACATATCCGCAAGCAAGCTCTCTGATTCCTGCAATTGCAGACTCCAAAAGTCAGGGTAAAATCACCAGAACGCCAGCGCTCCACGTCCATGAGCTTTATTGTTTCGAGTACAAGCCATCTAAGCAATACTGGGTTTCTTGTATGGTATGTATTTCGCCGGATGCAGATTCTTGTCCTCCATTGACTCCTCCAGTAGGCCCAGTCTCCGTATCTGTGCCGCCGAGGGTGCGTCGTCGCGGGGCCCCGCTTGTGTTTCGGCTTTCCGATAAGCAGCTTGAAGTGCGCGTACACGCGCAGCCTGTCCCATAGCAAGGAATATTAGCATTTATCTCATCTGTTGTTTGAAGATATGGTGGATTGAGAGGACAGGGATTGGCACCTCTTTCTTGTGGTGTAAGCACTCGTAGTAGTCCTCAAGCACGGGGGCGCATTTCTTCTTTCCGGAGTCGTCTTCCGCATTGGTGTTTACGACATAGCAGGCAAGAACTTCTTGCCAGAATGGAAAGCAGCGGGAAGGACCTAAGGAGCAGAGGACATCAGTCTTGAAACAAATCCAGATCTTCTGATTGTAGAGGCAGGGATATTATCGTCTCGTCAAGAGCCGACAATTGTGACCCTATAGAATGCATACCGCCATTAAGCCCGTAGCCTGAGGCCATTGTGATCTTCTAGTTATCGGGTATAAGAAGACAGAAGCAGAATAGTATTACTGTGGTCGACGGTACCAGTCTGCTTGGAGGTTGGAGGTAACTTTGTGGGTACAGAGTATGTCGGATTTAATTCGGGAGGACGAATGAAAATGGGCCGCTCCGTCTGAAGCTCAAGGAGATCGGCGACGAAGGCCTAGGAACCCCGACCTATCCATTGACCATGTCGTACGACCAGCAGGACTAATTCAGCCCTTTCATGAGACGTTGGTATGGCATTAGTAAGGTAGCGGAAGCTTTCCTAGGCCTGCGACCTGCAAATCATATACCGGGAGTCTCCGCATCAGCAAAGGCTTGTAATGCGGGGGAGGGCAGCTGTTAGCCAGCAATGGTGCTGCTAAGCGCAAGCTTCACTGACCAATATGACTACGCATTATAAATGAGAAGTCGTGTCACGGGCGATGCGAGAAGAGCTGAGAGTTGAACGACTGCCGGCATATTTATCAGAAGCTCGACCTCCCGCTCAGCACCAACAAGCACTTACTATGGAGAACCTTAAGCTTCAAGATTCAGCAAAAGACTCAATGGCCCATAAGGTGATCAATGGAGATCCAGACGGAGCAATTGGTGGCCATGCGAGGAAGACGCAGAAGTTCAATCCTAATTTCACACAAGCCGTCATCAATGCTACGGGCTCCGGTGCATCACCACGGTTGAAGCAAGTCATGCCTAGCTTGATCCAGCACATGCACGACTTCTGCCGCGAGAACGAGATCACAGTGGATGAATGGATGGCCGCCGTAGACCTGGTAACTCCGTCTTTCCCATTTCCTAAGGCAAATCAAACGAGTTGTGGCGAAACGCACAAGCTAAATGCCCGTGATCTGGCAGATGAACGAAGCCGGGAAGATGTCTGACGACCGCCGCAATGAAGGTCAGCTTGTCTGCGACATATTGGGCCTCGAATCCCTCGTCGACGAAATCACACACAAGCTCGCCAACGAAGCTGCAGATCTCCCGACAGCCTCCGCCGTCCTGGGACCTTTCTGGCGGAAAAATGCGCCGCAACGGAAGCTGGGGGACACCATCGTGTTTGGGATCGAAGATGGCGATTATACGCTCATGCATGGAGTAGTGGTAGACCATGTCACAGGTACTCCAATTGAAGGCGCGGAGCTCGATGTGTGGCATACGGCGCCAAACGGACTATATGAACAGCAGGACCCCAATCAGGTCGATTACAACTTGAGAGGCAGATTCACAACGGGCAAAGATGGGAAATATGAGTTTCTTTGTCTGAGGCCAACAAGCTACCCAATCCCGAATGACGGACCAGCCGGGAAGCTGCTGAAGCTGTTGGATAGACATCCGATGAGACCCGCACATATCCACTTCATTGTAAGACTGTCGCTCTCAAGCGTAGATGCTTGCTGTGGTTGGCTGACCCATGGATGATAGGTGACGGCGCCAGGGTACAAGCCCATTGTAACGCAAATTTTTGATCGAAGAGATCCTCACCTGATCGATGATGCTGTCTTTGCGGTGAAAGACTCTTTGATTGTTGACTTTTTACCTTTGCAAGGCAACCCAAAAGCGCAGTTTGAGCTGTCGTATGACTTCAAGCTGGTAAGCTATGGTGAGCAGCAAAGGAACGGGGCTGATGGAGCTACCGCTGCTAGTACAGCAGGAGACTCGGCCTTAGATCATACCGCTGTGGGCGTAGCGTGAACACCGTGCCGAGAAATCCATGAGACAGATGTTCCACGTAGGTTATAAGTATTTTCTTTGTACAGAACCCCGTGCGTTTGTTCTAGCACGTAGTCTCTAGTCAATGCTTGTCTCATTTGATGAATCATGTGTGCCGCCATTGCACTGTGCCTCCAATTTGACTCGGGGAAGCCAATGGCCAAACAATATACCTTGCGGAATACCTGGGTACGGAATAGAATCATAGTTCTTATCTGCAAACCAGGGACGGGATAGTGTTCGGCGTTTAAGCCCCGGATCCGAAGACATGGGTGGCGTTTGACATGCCGAGGATAGCCGCTCATCCACCGGCGCCGCCCTGTTTCTACGCAGCAACACCAATGCTAGAGTGTGGTGACAGCAAGGGCGTAGAAAGGAAATCGTGACCTTGCACTGGAAGCGGGCAATATATATCCTGCTTTGCCGTAGCTGGAGCAGCAAAAGGTTCCTCTTTAACCTTACTTCCTATTTCAAGCTTATACTCTAATGTGCCATTTGAATGGTTCATTTGACGTTTGACCCGAATTGGTTTGCGTGTCTCCCTTTCATTATTACACTCATATAGATAAGCTCATACCCTGTCTTTGATTTGAGAGACAATCTTTGCTTTCGCAGTTTCTTCTGAATCAATTCTCAACAAAATATTCTTTCTGTCTCAAAAAAGATGGCTGCAATTCCGCTCGGCCTCTATCTATGGAAACGGATACGCGAAGTCGGGATTAGTAGCATCATGGGCCTGCCAGGAGATTTCCAACTCGAATTGCTTGATTACATCTACGATGTCCCTGGGCTCCAATGGATGGGCAATGCCAACGAACTCAACTCTGCCTATGCTGCTGACGGTTACAGCAGAGCCAAAGGAATCCCTGGATGCCTTGTTACAACTCATGGTGTTGGCGAGCTCAGTGCAATCAATGGAGTCGCTGGCTCTTATTCGGAGCAAGTGAAGGTAATTCACGTCGTTGGCCAAACCACACGGCCAATGCAGAAGAAAAACCTAATGATTCATCATTCACTCGGATTCCACCCTGATCACCAGGTCTATAATAAAATGTCCAGGCCCACGCGGTGTACTGCAGCAGAGCTGGCCGATGTCGCCGACGTAGAAAAAGCCGCTCAAGAAATTGACTGTGTGATTCGAGAGTGCTTTGTTCAGTCATATCCAGTGTATATCTTCATACCACTTGACATGGTACACGAGCAGGTTCCAGCCAGTCTTCTCGATACCAAGATTGATTTGTCAATGCCCTCCGACCCTCATTCGGAAAAAGAAGCCGTCAAAGCTGTCATCGATGCCCTCCAGAATGCCAAGAGCCCAGTCGGCTTTGTCGACGCTCTCACCCACAGGCACAATGTCAAGGCCGAAGCACAAGAGCTACTCCAGAAACTCAACATTCCCGTGTCATCATCTGTCATGGGAAAGAGTATCTATGATGAGACTCTTCCGAATTGGATCGGTGTTTATAACGGTACTGCTAGTTCCCTTGGTACTAAGGATATCGTGGAAAGTAGCGACCTAGTCATCGTGATTGGTGACTTACCTACGGACACCAATACATGTGGCTTTTCCCGGAATGTGTCGGAAGACAGAAGCATCTACATCAATCCGCAGTCAGTCGTTGTAAGTTCCTCCGCTGCTGTTATCCGTACAAACTTTAGACTCACAAATAGGCTCAGGTCAAAGGCAAAACTTTTCCAAAGATCTGGATGAAACCCTTCCTCACCCGCCTCCTACCGGCCCTCAAAAACCTCACGATCTCTATTCCACCTTCTGACCATTCCCTCGCAAACGGTGTCCATGCCGATGACAACAATGCCACTCATATCACGCAAGCCTGGATCTGGGCCCGTCTCGCCGCCTGGCTACGACCCGGCGACTTCCTCTTCGCCGATACCGGCACCGCCGCTTTCGGTTTCACGGAACACCCCTTTCCCGCCAACTTCTCTTTTCAGACCCAGAGCTACTACGGCAGCATCGGATGGGCGACGCCCGCCGCTCTAGGCGCGGCTGCTGCATTGCGGGAGCTGGCGCAGGAGACTGGAGACCCTCTGCACCGCCGCCGCCGCACGCTATTGATCACGGGGGACGGCAGCTTCCAGCTGACGATGGCGGAGGTGGGAACGATGATTGCGCGGGGGCTGGAGCCGGTGATTATGGTAATTAATAATGCAGGGTATACGATTGAGCGGATCATCCATGGCGCGCAGCAGGGTTACAACGATATCGCGCCGTACAACTACCGGTATACGCTGCAGCTGTTCGGGATGAGCGATGAGCAAGCGAAGAGGAACTTTCGCCGCGTGCAGAACAAGGCGGAGATGGAGGAGATGTTGGAGGACAAGGGGTTTGAAGAGCAAGAAGGGGTCAAGATGGTGGAGGTGATGATGGAAAAGATTGATGCGCCGGTGAAGTTAGTGGAGCAGCTAGCGATGAGGGGGGAGAAACAGATTACGAAGATGAGGGAGGCGGGTTTTATGAAATGAATGATGACAGACTAATAACATGGCATGTTATGGTGTTTCGGTGTAAGCATAATCCAAATAAAACGACAGTCAGCAAGTGTAACCCAAAGCACGGGTTTTCCAGAGCTTAGGACATTGGTTTGCCTTGAGCAGAACTTCTAGATTTGTGAACTTATCAAGACACAGGAACTGGACTTTCAAATGTGCTTGTCAAGCCTTGGAAGGGAATGTATATTTTCTAACGATGAAGGTGCTTGCATCGTTACAATAAATTACCAAGACCGGACATGGTATTTGCTCTCCCTTGGGGACGGAAACCCTTTTTTCGTCAGAGCAAACGCCCTCAAGGTCTTCAGACCTACTGATTTTCTTTGACTACCGCAAGTAAGAAACCATCGAACATCTCCTCAGCCTTGCCTTTGTGACTGGAGGCCATGGAGACAAGCGTCGCGGTGACCTTGTCTTCTTTACCCACCTTCGTTACCAGCGATTCGCTCTTTTCATCCACATTCCCACTTTCGAACAACTCTCGTACCACGTTATCCACATAGATACACCCATTCACCCTCGTCAACTTTGTCGCCCACTGAAAATACTCCCACTGCTCCTCCCACGCCGCATCAATGAAAATCAAGTCGAACTTGCGCCCTTCGGCCGCCAACTTAGGTAGAACCTCCAGGGCGGCGCCGAGGATAATCTCAACGTCGAACCCTTTCGTGTTCTCGAGCGCCACGTTCCGATGTTTCGGATTGATCTCGATGCTCGTGACCTTTGCTCCGGTACTCGCGAACCAGATGGTCGAGTAGCCTCCCAGGGTTCCGATTTCAAGCACCGATTTGGCGTTGATCAGTTGGCATTGGATGGCGAGGTATTGGCCCTGCAGGGCAGAGACGGTGATTGGTGGAAGGCCATTGGCCCGGGAATTGCTCAGCGCGGCATCAAGCCGCGGGTTCGCCCTGAGGAGGCTGTTCCGCGCTAGCTGGTCGATTTGTGCGGCATGGTCGAGTTTGTCGGATGAGGACATTTCTATGGTTTGAAATTGGCCGGAAAAAGATAATGGCTTTTGACGACAGAAAACGCCGCGGTCAATGCATTCTGGATACGAATTTTCTGAAGCACTGTCTCTTATTATAATACTAACGATTTGGAGAGAGCGTTCGGCTCGGATTTAGATGACCGAAAGTCTCGGCTTTCCGGACATGACTCAAGCCAATCGCTGTGATGATATTTGTCTTATCTGATGAATCTTCATCCTATCTTATCCTATCTCATCTCATCTGAGTCACTTGCTTCCATGTCTGCCTATTTGATCCGTCGTCTTGACTTGCTTTGGTCCAATTGTCTGCACACGGAAGCTTAGCATCCGAATCAGCTCATGTAGGGCGTCCGTCTACAACATTATGACTCACGTTTGTAGCCTTATCTTCGCTCGAATGCTCTCTTCAATTGGTTACGGTCATTTGTTCAGTTGGATTAGTTCAGCATTTCCGGTGATTCATGCCTGATAGTAGATCTCGATCGCGCTCAATCTGGCGTTAAGATCAAAAAATCGAGCGATTCTGAGTCACGCACGCCGAAGAGATCATGACATCTTCAAAACTTAAATAATTTGCCAACCTTACCAAAATCGTAATCTGCATGGTCTTGTGGTTTACAGAGCCGAATAGACTACGGAAAACAGGCAAGCAAAATTCCCTCTTTTCTGACGCTTCAAATATTACACATTCCGCTAGAACTCAACTCAGTAATTGAGCAACAAGTGTTTGGCCTAATTTTGGAAAAAGAATTTCCATTCATTGAAAGTTACTTCTTCTGACTTACAATGGACTCTGTCTTTATTGCACGTCAGGCACATGCGAAATAGCACTTCCGACAATTTATAATAACAAATATTCAACACTGATCTTTTGTCTTCATCACGAAGGTAATATTTCCACAAATTATCATTGCAAAAAATAGGTCACTGTCAGCGCTAAGCCAGTCAGCTGGCAGGAAGAAGTGTCGATTATATTCACCGATGCAGGAGTCTTGTAAGCTGGCTGAGCAGATCTATCCGCTGCTGTGCAATGGGATCTTGCAGTGAATAGCTCTATGACAGAAAGAGCGCCTTTCGCTTGTGCTGTCTTGTGGATCTTGACTGCACTAGAAATGCCATGTTCCTCCGATAAGTATGACTGCAGCCTGTGGTCCATAGGAAGCCCAATCTTGCTCCTTACACCATCGCTGCGAGCCGGCTTGGTCTCGTGAGGCGGTAACTCCAGGGAATCTTGCATTCACACCGTATCCTTTCTCGAACGAGTATTTGCGGTTCCACTGGTTCCATAAGCAGCCTTACTTCAAAGTCTCGACAAGCAAGAATACAATCGTGCTTCCTATTAGCAGCAACGACAGAAACTTCCCGTAGAAGCGTTTCCAAACTCACGAATGAGTCTCAAGATTGTTTTGGCAGTTCTTGATAAGCATCCGAGGACTTTGAGATACCCCGAAGCAAAAAGCGGTAAGCATCAAGTATGGTACTTACCAATGATCCCGAACCTGTTTGGGACAAACCAGTCGATGTCCCAGAAAAATGGATTCAGCATGTGGATGACAATGTCCGTTCAAGTATGTACTTCTCGCTTCAATGTACCGTAAGGTAGAGATCACCACTGACCCCAATGGGCTCAGAATTACCGGCAGCTTCCCAAATAAAGGGCATCTTTCCACATGGCGCAAGCTACTGGACACGAACTGCCAAGGTTCAGACAATGCAGAGAGACGGCAGTTTGAAGTCCTTCTTAAAGTTTGCAGAACTCTCCTTATAAAGTCGCCATTGCAGCTAGAGAATAACCAATGTATAGGTCACTCAGAATGAAACCGGGAAAGCCATGGTGTCCGGGGAGTATGTATCCATGAAAACGCTCCACGACACATACCCGACGCTCACTCCAGCCCCCGTTGCTTGGGGTACTTACGCTGCTGATGTGAACGTCCACTTCTTTCTCTGTGAATTTGTGGATATGGCCGACGATCTTCCAGACGTCCAACTCCTAGCAGCATCCCTTGCCGAGCTACATAAGCGGGGCTTGTCACCAAATGGGAAATACGGATTCTCAGTGCCGACACTCCAAGGTACAATTCCACAGTATACTGATTGGTGCGATTCATGGGAGGAATTTTTCTCAAACTCAATCAGACTTGTCATGGAGAACGAGGAAAAGTCACAAGGATCAGATCCGGAAATGCAAGGATTATGCGAGGCAACGCTTTCGAAGGTCGTGCCTCGATTACTTCGTCCGTTAGAGACTGGAGGGCGAATGATTCAACCTCGTCTGGTGCATGGGGACATATGGGATGGCAACGTTTCGACGGATACCACAACCGACACACCTGTTATGTTCGATGCAACTTGCACACATGGACACAATGAGAGTAAGTCGTTACCGAAGACCACCGAATATTCTAATGGCCATAGTTGAGCTTGCCCCACTAAGACCAAAGCGACACCGCATGGGGAAACAATACGTGGATGAGTACTTCAAGCACTTCCCCATTTCCGATCCCGAGGAAGATCAGGATGATCGGAATGCTCTGTACTGTCTGTAAGTAACGTATTCTAAGAATCTGATTGACCCTAAGCTATCCACGGCAGCTAATATTTTCTCAGTCGCTGGGACCTAAATTGTTCCAGTTTGTACCCCGGCAATCTGCGTTATAGGAAAATGCAAGTCATACAATCCGTTGAGGATAGCAATCGCTTTGGTGCATGGCTGACATATGCAACAGTTGTGTTGATGTAATGCGAACACTTGTCGCTAAGTACGGTGACGGTTACGAGGGATGGGCAAGAAAGAAAGGAGAAGAGATTGTCAGCAAGTAGTAGAGCCCTCTGTGTAGCTTACGGCAGGCCCGCGAGGTTCCACGTCACTACGTAGGCAGTCTACTCGGTACCTTAGTAGCTTTCCTAATTCTCCCCGCTCTTCTATGCTCCAATCATCTCACGACGAGTAAGATTATCAAACCCTGTAAGCTGTCTGGACACTATTTTACTTCTCAAAATCGACCGAAAATACTGCTAAAGGAGCCTGATATATGTTAAATTTGTACTTATTCTGGAATTCTCCTGGTGTTGACTTACCACCAAAAACTCCCCGACAACTATTGCCAGAGTGTCGAGTCTCGCTTCTGGACCATTTGTGGATGGAAAAAGACACCGTGGAAACTTATCATTCGAATCCTATGAGCTAGTGTTCACGACCACAAAGCTCTAGTGACAGGGGATCCGACTTTAGCACGCATTACCAGGCACATCAACGACAGGTTGCCGGTGACAGTTAACCTTCAGATGGCGGAAGACGAGATAAAAAACCTCAATAATGACCCAGCTGCTTGCCAGGCAAGTCTTGACAAGTCATTCTCTTCCACTTCTCCGAGACAGGGCTCAACAAAATCTGCGCTTCTATACCCTACCTTTACGCCACTTCATGAGCGCCTGATAACCATCATTCTTGTCTTCAGAATGCTCGCCTCCCCAGTGACGGCCACCATATATTTGCCCCTTCTTCCACTCCTCACGGCCCGATTGTGTGTTTCACAGCAAGCCATCGGCTCACCAATCTTACGATCACACTCTATGTAGTGTTTCAAGCCATCTCACCCCTCTTCTTTCCCACTTCGTCAGATACCTATGATCGTCGTCCAGCATACCTGCCAACATACACTATCTTCACCATCACCTGCCTGGGGTGAGCTCTGAACAGACACAGTCATCCGGCTTTCCTAGTACTGCGCGCTTTACAAAGCTTAGGCGCCTCTGTAGTGCTTGCCATTGCCTTCGGGGTTGTCGCAGATGTCTACCCGTTCACGAAAGAGGAACGATGCTAGACCCAACCCAAGGAGCAGCTAATCTAGCTGTTTGTCTAGGCCCTGTCATTGGAGGCTGAGTCGCAATGGGAAGCGGAGGGTTCGAGTAGGTTTTCCGGGCTTTGATAATATTTGGACGAACCGTCTTCAGCATCGTTGGCGTCGCATTACTTGAGACAGCAAGGAAGGTCGTTGGAAACGGAAGCATAGAAGCGACTGCGCGGTCCAGGACCTGGTGGCTGATGGAAAGGATTGAGATGAGCAGAGGTAGCTCGAAGAAAGAGCATGACTTATACTTGGAGAAAGGTGGTGCTGGCAAGGAGACGAGCTGTTTTGGAAAGGAAGATATGAAAATTGGCCATACCATCGACAAGGTCTCGGGAGACGACTAAACAACTTCCCGATTGGGAACGCGAGAGCGCGAGGAGCGTGGTGGCTTCTAGCGTTGTGTATATCCGCCTTGGCCGGCTGCGGGTGGTCAGTCGTAACACACCCCCACGAAAGCGTTTCGTTGATCTTACTATTTGTACTCGCTGCCCTCTGCACATCGTTTCAGCAACCTTTCAAGGCTTTACTTGTAGATATCTTTCTCGCAAGTCCGAGCACAGCAGCTGCTTCGAATAACATCACCCGCCGTGCACTATCAGCCATCAGTATCGCGGGATTGCAGCGACTGTTAGATTTCATGGGTCGGAGTTGGGTCTCTACGTTATTATCTTGTTTGAGTGATGTCGGTGGGTTGGTGACTAATTGAGCTATCAATGATTATGGTATGAAGTGGAGACAGCAAAGGTTAGCAAACAGTAATGGGAAGTAAACGGAAATAGGTATGCCGTAAAGAGTAATATAGTGCGGGTTGGTTGTGAATGAAAACAGCCCTTGCCTCGGAGATCCCTTATTACTGGTATGATGCTTTTAGGGACCTTGGGAACCAACTGCAGCACAAGGTAACAGTGCATGGATGAACAATGTATTCGTTGGCATTTAGGCGCCATATTCACCCTGCAGAATATCACCATCCAGAGGCCTATACCCTCGATAGCTTCCCTCGGAAGCGAAGAATTCGCAGGCTGGACGTCATAGTGAATGCGTTAAGTAATTTTCGAAGGTTCTCCAGAGCTTCAAACATGGAAATGCAGCCATTACATGCATTCGGACCATTCGGTAAAGATAACGGTGTCTCCACAACCGAGTCATGCCCAAGCAGGCCAAATTGAGGAACCAGGAAGGTGCAGCGGTGGAGAAGAAACAAGGCTTTCTTAGAGCTTGATTCGTGGGTGCACTTGTGGAGTAGTAGTAGGTAAGCAATAGATGAGCCAAGCTTTGGTGAAGGTCATATTGAGTTTGCCGATGATAAAATCCGCGAGTTGTCGCAGGAGTAGTCGTGGTGTACCGAAAACATAGTTGGTAAGTGGCTAGGATCATCAAAGGCCATCGTGCGGGCGCGATTGATCGGGAGGATATTAGAAAAAGAAGAGCGACAAGTGGAAGAGGGGTGTGGACAAGAAGAGGTATAAGCTGAACACTACTAATCTTTTCTCGTGTTGCAAAAAGATGTATATATGAAGGATGCAGCATAAAGGGCTGTCGCACGCCCCTTGGAACGGAGAAAGATAGAATACATGACAAGAATGGGAGTATTTTCAAACGCTGCAGGTACTTTCAATTTCCTTGCCGCCATCAACTCCTTGGCCCATAATGCCAATCGCAAGATATGTAGGCACCGCCGACCCCGAATAGCCAAAAAAAGGTATGAAGAAGAGTATGCATGATGACAATTAATAAGGAGGTCGACTGACCAGTCTTTCCTTTCCCAACCCAGTTCCCAACCCCCCGCCCAGGCCATCACCTTCGAACCCAACTTTTCTCTGTCCACCATCAATGCCTTCCAGTAACTCCCGGACATCCATCCTCCCCCTTCCCCTCGCGCTTTCTTTCCCACTCCCTTTCCCACTCTTCCGACCCAAACTCCCCGTCTCCCGCTTCTTCCCGTCGCTCGTCATGACCGTCGCCTTCTTCCGCGCCCCACCGCTCAGACTCCTCGCCCTCGTGTGCGAGCTGGCGGGAAGTGGATTCGTCGGCACGCCCGTACGATCCACATCCGTCTTCTTGAGCGCACTTTTCGTCGGCGTCGTCGGCCTCAGTCCCGCGCCGGTCCGGGCATCTCTGGGTTTCGAGGGGCTGTCCCTGGCCTTGGCAGGACTGTCCGTTCGCTTGGTCGGCGTCCTTCGACCGTCGTCTTTGGCGGCTTGGTTGACGTGTGCGACGCTGCGGAGACTGGTGGGCGTGACCGGTCGTTCCGTGCCTAGCCCCGTCTCTTGGAAATAGTAACCAGATTGGTCACGCACGGGGGATCCAGTACGGCCGGGTTTCCGTGCGGCGGTTTTGTCGTCTGCTTGCGCAAGCTGCTGTTGCGCCCCACGTAGCAAGGCCAGAGCAGAGCGTTCCTCAGAGGCCTCTTGCGAGTTAGCCTCGTCAGCTGAAGTTGTCCTTGCGTGACCATGTAGTTGAGTTGGGCTGAGGTTCTGATTCTGGGACTTGGTGGTATCAGCGGCGACAGCAGCCAGGGCCTCACTCTTAGCTTTAGCGACAATGGAGCTCTGTGGGTCTGGAGGTGGTGACCTCAGTGTCGGGCGAGGGTTGGGGACGGTATGGTCGCCGTCTTTTGGTGGAGGCGAAAAAGTCTCGAGTGCTTCAACTTGTCTGGCCGCTGTCTCTCCGAAGGCGCTGTTTGGTCCGTCGAGGCCAGGTGTTGATGGAAAGGCTCCAGGGATGTTGTAATTCTGTGTTGAAAGGCCCCGTGGTAGAGGAGGCACCGGCGGGACGTCTGAATCTGCGGATTCAGGTTCGGGGATGGGCGCTTCGTCGGCAGTGACATGGTGGTGACCAAGGGCACTGGAAGGTCGCGGAGGCGAGGTTGGGGGCACAACCGCTTCCCGAGGCGTGGGTGATGCGTCCGTGTCCACGTCTCCTGTCTTTTCAGTGTCGGCCGTTTGAGGTCTGCTAGATATGGAAATCGGGAACGTTGCGACGTTGGGGCTTGGACTCGGCTCTGGCACATTGCCAATTGTATCCTGGTATTCGCTCGCTTTTTTTTGAGATAGTATCAGGGCTTCGTGGCTTTCATTCACATCGCTTCTTTCTCGACTCGACGCTCCATCCATACCATCTCTTTGTGAAGCGACCCTCTGTGAAGGCGTTGGAGTACCTCCGTAACTGTACTCACTAGCCGACATCTCACCGGCACTGACCATGCTATCACTTGCAGTATCATCAACATCAGCATCTTGCCGACTTCGACCGCTGCGTAAAACAATTGGGAATGCGCCTCCGACTCCACCAACCATGATAGGGGAAGCCAAGAATCGTTTCAGATCATCGACGCGTGGTGTTGAGCGCGAGGTCGAAGATGTGTTGACAGTTGGGGAGCCACGCTTGGGAGACTTGCTGCGAGAAGGCTGGTAAGGAGATTGACCAGTATTGAAACGAGGGTCGTTTTGGGGAATAGGGGGTACGTTGTCGGCAGTATCGCCGTTTGCCATCAGGAACTGTGGAAGAGCTCCACCAACGCTTTTACCGGTCTTTGAGCCAGTCATCGAGGATGCTGAACGACTATCTGAGGTTGTTGCCGAGATACAATATTCTCGTGTCCAATCCGAAAGCAGCTGTTCCCTGACCTTATCAGGCAACTGAGGTGACTCACGAAACGAACTCTGCGTCGTGACATAAGAAGACGTCAACCCAGCCATCGAAATGGAACTGCGTCCAGGAGAACCAGGAGGACTAGATGGCGGTGAGGAGATCGCGATGGTGTAGGCTTCGCTGATGCGGTCAACGAGAGCTTCACGATGATCAAAAGGTTTCAAGGAGGCGGAACGAACGGTATTGGAGGAAAGCGTTTCCGTAACGGGGGTCGCAGGATCACCAAGTGTTCTATCCAGCGAGAGGGGAGGTATTTGAATGCTCTTGGCCCATAGACCTGTGGTTCGTCTTCGAGAAATTTCGCTTTCGATCTCGTTACCAACGCGTGAAGCATCAATGTCGAAATACTCCACCAGAGCCCAAAGATAGCCGTGCACAAGACTTCCGATGTGAATCTTGGAGATGGGATTCTCAACGCTGGGAATATCTTCTTGCAGGCGCAATATCATCGGAAGACCGCTCCTGGCAGCATTGACACCGAGCTTCTGGATGAGGCTTGCCAAAAGGAGATGCATCAGCAGTATCTCTGACTCAACATCACAGTATTGCTGGGCATTCTCGTAGACGGCCAAATGCAGAAGCGGCAGAAAGGTCGACTTAGAAGACTTGAGACCCTTCTCCCGCGAGGCGTTGGACACTGCTCTTTTTGCAAGGTTGTCGCCATTTTTGCCACCCTTGCTCGGCGAGATTCTTTTGTCCTTGACCACGAGATCACTCCTCGTCGGTTCAAATCTGAGCCATGTAAGTAAAGCGTCAACATATGCCCGTCGTGCTAGATAGTTGGGATCACGAAGGAGCCATTGCGTGCCTTCCCACACAGAAAAGCTGACTTGATTCCGGCTCCCGACGATTAGCGAGCCATGCGAATCGCGCTTGTTCGCGACCAATAAGATGTCTTTCACGGCGAGCATAGCAGTAATTCTAGCGGTGTCAAAAGAGAAGAAGCCATCGGTATTTGGCTTTTCATTGATGCTTGCCGAATCGGCAATAACTTCCACGGTACCAGTAGGATTTTCGATCGCAACGGCAGAATTGGTGATGCTTGACCTTGGTGAGGGCTTCAACCGTGACAGGATTGCCGAGACCATGTCGGTTATTTGGTCAGTGTAGTAGACATGAGTAGCAAGATCCGCAATGCATTGCCTCAGTTGCTCCAAGAGCTCTATCCGTGTTTGGGAGGGATCTTTGACAATCTCCATTACAGGAGTGCTCTCAGGGTTCACAGCAGCCACACGCTGTTGCGAAGTTGATGGGAAGCCTTCGTTACCGATCACGTCAGCTTGCTGTCCATGTGGTTCCAATGCCGAGTCTTTGCCGCCAAGCTGTAGAATGAGGAGTATATGCTGAACGAAGCCGATGAGAACATCCATCACGCTAAGCCCGATGAAGTTGATGTCGGAACTTAGAAGCCATCCAATAATCGTAGCCAATAGAAGCTGTTGGTGCAGCGCGCTCTCGATGATGGGACTTCTGACTAGGGTCTCGACCGTTGTCACTAAGATGACGAAATGGTCTTGCACTGGCGCTGACCTGCACATTGCGTCAAAAAGAGCTACGGACCAGTCGCTCTCCAGTGGGGGCCCAGATCCATTCTTGGCGGGCGATTGAGATCCAGTCTTCTTCGTCAAAAACCGCAAGACGGCAGAGGTTGCTATACGCAGCTGGCTTCGATTGACCACATTAAAAATTACTCTCAAGACAGATAGCGCTAGGCAGCCAACCTGCTCTTCAGCAAGCTTGTCGGCATCGGCTGTCGTTCCCGATGCAGCAATGGGATCTGCTTCATCCGTTTCTGCAGTACGCATAGTAGAAGAGCTTTGTCGTCTCTTGAACGCTTGCTCCCTCTCTAGCCTCTCTTTTTCTTGCTCCTTCTCTCGTAACAGCTCCAGATAACTACCGTTCCTGGAGTAAAGGTTCTCCAGAACGACTGGTGTTATCAATCCAAGCTGTTTCGATGTATCAGCCGATAGAGACTCCGAGGACACCACTGCTTTCAATGCTTCTAATCCTGTCTCCCGGTATCGGACGGCGATCGGGACGCTAGTGGGTCCCTTGGTTTGGACCGGAGTGTCTTTCGAGGCGAACACGGCATAGATGCTGACGATCTCCTCGTATTGTCTCAGATAGTCTTGGTCTGCAGCGAGCGTAGCAGGGTCCTGGTGTTGGCAGAAGGCCTCGAACGTTTCGACAGTATCTTCGCATGACTGAATATCTCCGGAACGTAAGACGTGTCGCAGGACTTGCAGAACGAAGGTCGCGTAGAGGGGAAGGTCGCGAGGGCATTTTTCGATGAGCGCTTTGAGTATTTGAAGGGTGACTTGGACATTGCTGCGCACGAGATCATCAGTAAAACAATCTTGGCCAGGGCAACCACTTTAAGCTCTGCGGTTTCCTGGCAGACTCCATGGAATTGTGACGAACCCAGTGCGACCACGCCAGACATCTCTCGCAGTCCGCTTCTCCAAGAATTGCCCAACCTTCTGTAGTTTGCTTCGTCGTGTGCTTGCATAGTACAACAGATAGCTCAGCTCACTCGAATTGGGTTTCGCTTCCTGATTGTTCCTCCCAAGCTTCGGGTAGCACTTCAAAACCAGGACCTGATGCTTCGGACGCACTGACTGCCGCACTGCATTCATCTTGAGGACAACTCAACAATTTTGCGCGGGTGTTGTGGTCGAGACGGAAGGGAAATGGCGTCAGATATTAAAGGTATCCTAGGGGAGCGTGACGGGGCCGCGGCAAGTGGTGGTAATTAGGGCGACTGTGAACACGACGCAAAGGGGTATCACAAGATTCCGAATGCAAAGACATGAGAGACTATTACAACCAAGGAAATAGATTGAGGCCGGAGATGTATGTGAGGTACATGGGATGGGGTGGTAGTGCAATTAGGGTCGCGAAATTGTTGCGAGCGCCTCGAAAAGTGACAGCGCTGGCCGAGTTGTGGCTCCTGGTCCTGGGCTCCTGGGCTGCTGGGCTCCTGGACAGCCGCGATCCCGTCCAGGGTCGAGCTGCGAACATCCTCAAATGACGCACAGCCTGCAGATCGGCCAACCAGCTCATCAAAATACACTTTGATTATAGCTTTACTTCTCACGAACCTTTCACGTAATCTTCCCACAGAAAAAAAAAAAAAAGTTCCATTGCGCAATTGCGATCACTGTTGTAACTTCATCCCCATCTGTTTTTACGCGAACGATGGCTTCTCAACAGTGGCGAAAATATGTTATCGAAATTTTTAAAATGTCATAGGATAGGCAGTTACGAGGGTGGCCCTGAATTAAACGTGAGAATCCCTGCCAGGATCTCCAAGCAGAGCCTGACGCTGAGTTGCCAATGATCTAAGGCATACCTAATACATTTCGGCCTTGCAAAGCGCCCCCGGTGATCGCTATTAAGCTACTCAGAAATACGATTGCAAAGCCAAGAAAAGACCGTCCATTGTCTGACGTGATGTATGAATTATGTTCCTCCTCCCACTATTCACAACATTAGTTTAGCAGTCGAATTTAAACGTTTGCCGCCAATCGAGGAAACAACTCCAGCGCAGACCGATAATGAATGTCTTCCAGTGTTTCCTTATCCAGCATCTTACTGTTCTGTAACATCGTGGTAAAATGCTCAATGCTACCCAGAGGCACATTCGGAAAATCGCTCCCAAATAAAATATGCCCCTTCTTGGCTATCTTTGTTAATGCTGCCAGCTGCTCGTCGCTACTCGACAACGTGGTATCAAAGTAGAACCACCCTGCCTCCTCTCGGATGTCTTGCCCACTCTTCTTGCCAAACCCTGAGAATCCAAGGAGCCCCACAACCCGGGCAACCAGCACAGGCAGCGTTCCACCCCCATGTGCGAGAATGATCTTGCAGTCCCTCGCCACTTCGCTCAAAGTACCCGAGAGAATGAGATCCATGGCCGTGCGTGCCGTCTCATGCGGATAATCGAACATCGGTTGGGGTAGCTGCTCATTCACCAGGTTCGTATCCACGGCGTGCGTCGGGTGGACAAACACTACCGCCTTTCTCCGATTCAATTCCTGCCACACGGGTCGGAAGTCTGGATGGCCGAGATAATAGTTATCGTCTCCATATCGCGTCATCAAGACTACCCCATCGACGTGCAACATGTCGAAGGCGCGACTGATCTCTGCGATACAGCGCTCGGTGTCGAGGAGGGATGGGACCGCGGCAAAGACGCCGTAATAAGTGGGGTCACTGTCGCGAATACCAGCCGAGAAGTCGTTCATTTCGCGAGCAAGTTCGGCGCCTTCAATGAAGTCCTCCACAATCTCGGGGCCAGGGGCTGTGGCGGAGAGCATGGCCGTTCTGACACCAAGGAGGCGGCAGAGACTTTGGTCAGCCTTGAGAGTCCAGTCGGGGACATACCAGCCAGATGGATCACCCCCGGCATCTTGGATTGCTGCAACCGCCATCAGTAGCCATACAGATGCAAATGCTGTGTTGAAACTTACCTTGAGTAAAAGCGGGAGAATAAATGTGATGGTGAACATCGATCTTCGACATGGTTGCGCAAGATACAAAGCTTGAAATGAAGAAGCTTTGGTAAGAGCGGATTTGAAAATTTGAATGCAGAAAGACTCAGACGATCTTGGATTGGTCCGACCTTCGTCACTGCTGGATGGCCTTTGCCCACTTTTCTTATACGCAAGGGACAAATCCGGAGTTTTGAGACATGTCGACGTTGTTGACAGCTGAAAATCGCTATTATGGTAAGCAGCATCATATCGATGTAATGTCTTTACGAGAGTGCGGGTTGATTTAGTACCGTGATCCATGATAAATGGTCCTTCGCTGCCTAACTCAGCCAATAGAGCCATGCGTGTGAAGCGCAAAAGGAATAGAATGAAAATTCTAATGTAAGATGTAGATCTCGGACTTTTGAAAGGGCTCAGCGTGGGGTTTGCAAACTCCGGCGGAATTTTTAGGAAGTAGACTTTTAAAGCAATAATGCGACGTAAAGCAAATGTTAGATAAGACGACCTATGTAGTAAGAGATTGAACAATTGGAGAGCTGTGACTACGGTACCGCGAGGGCTCAAGAACCGGCAGAGATGCCGACCACCGCTTCCAAACTCATCGGCAATCGCGGTATGATGTCGATATATGTACCTTTGCTATCTTCATGACCTATACTCTGATGTTTCCATGAGCTTTTCGAGCCAGCCTCGACATGTAAGTCAATGCGCGATGCTGTCGGCTAGTCGGCTAAGGCGTGCGAGAGTGGTGAAGATGCAAAGCTACACTAGATCGTTATGAGAAGTACGCGCAAATACTGTGACAGTACGATGGCTACGCCGCGCGACTTGCTGCGCCAGCGCACTGCGCTTTACCGAATTCAGAGTTCCGTGAACTCCGGCATGCGGTGGATCCCTTTTGGTAATTTTAAAGTTCCATTGATACGAGATTCTCCACGAGCTGATGATCATCGATTGCCGTTCAACAATTGCCACTAGAGCTCTGCCACAAGGACTCAATTTCCCTAAGAGCTAGCTCATCCTGCGAACCTTATGAATATTTATGTCTAGGGTATGAAGCCCCAATGATTTAATTGTTCTGAGTCGAATGAGCCTGCCAAAGTGCGTCCAGACCCAGAGCTTTATCCTTGAATTCGATTGTTCCACGACCTTACACCCCGTACTCAACATCGACGTCTTTCTTTCAGACGACAGTCTTGCAACCCCTGTAAGATGACATCGGTCGCAGCTAGATTCAGGGATCCTCGAGATTTCTCGGCACAAAGTTCGACGAGCAAAAGTGCTTGGGTAACTCATTTTCTAGTGCAAAGCGATTAGTGTGCACTTAGACGATGCACTTCGTAGAGGTCTCACTGCTTCATCGTCGGTACTAGCTGACTGATCCCCATTGCAGAAATGCAGACCTTGGCCGGAATAATACTTGACCATGTGCGAAGATTGCGTCGATCAACGAGGATACATCTACGTCACATATGCCACGTACCTTCACTCCTCTGAGTATACGGGTGTTGAGCGATATTCATTACTCGACGCGGTACGATTCGAAAATGTGGACTCAACGGCTGGATCAACAGGAAAATGCCAAACACAAAATCTTACCAGGTATAATCGAATCTACTGCAAGGAGGCTTTGTAATGCCTTTGCTTTGGTGGGAGTATACTTAGAAAAGACACGGCAGTTGCAACATCATCCGAGCAAGTTGGATCGGTATGTTCCACTGAGGATCACGAAAGAGACCTACCTACCACGCTCCTCTGGGACCCTAGGCCTCAATGACAATGGCTCCCGCCTATGCGACCTCCGTTGCATGCATATTCTGTATTCCCTCCAGCAGACTGTCTTGAGCTCGATGAGCGCAAATGTCTCGCACCAGGTGATTTTATCATCCCGCGTTGAATGAGACTTCAAAAGCAATATTCTGAACTTTCGTCTGCAAATCTCCCGGGGTTTAGTGTGACTGGAATGACACGAATCTATGGTTTGTGCTGACCCATGAATTGAATCAAGCAGATTACATTCTACTTCATTGTGAATCTCTGACCTGTCTCGCCATCGATCTCAGACTACACTATGTCGAAAACAACAATTAATGCCAATGTTCATTCTCATGTAGCCACTACTCCAACTGACAAGAGTATATCTATCGCAGGGCCTCGGAGGTGACCATTGCAGATTTGCTTAGGCTACTCCGACAACATTCTCTTGGGATAAAAGGACAATTTGGCGTCTGAGCCTACACATGCAAGCGGATTGTCCATTGTCGTCATAGACGTCAGTCCTGGAGCCACCACATCAAGGATAACCAAGGAACAAGACTCACTTTGACCTTGGCTTCAGATATCTGCTGGTTGAATTCTGTAACTTCTGCCTGAAGATACACCAAGTTTCCTTTTTCCTAACTATAAATCGAATTTTGGTTCTCATGAGTCGGCAACCTAAATTTCAACACCCGATCATGTCAGTAAGCTAAGATCTACTGAAACCCCACTCATCGACAAGCTGGATTTTAGTTCCCGCCCGTGGCTACATCCATTCCCATTTGTACCTTGACACTCGAAAGACCTAGAAAAGAGGAAGCTAACGATTCTGTTTGGAGATCACCAGGCTCTTTCCCTTATCTCTTTGGTCAAAACAAGGTTGCGGGCTCATCTTCACTTTTGAAGGTGATCGATGCTGCTTTGAGATTCAGAAGGCGTGAGAGGGGAGGAGACATCCTAATAAACTCCAATAAATTCAAGGAAAACTACGGAAGCTTTGTAACATGTCATATTCGAGCTTTCGGGTGCAAACCAGCCTCTCGAAGAACCTGCACCAGGATTTTGGGGTGAAAAGTCTTCGAGTCGAGAAAAATAATAGACACGCCAGATAGAACTTGGAAATATAAACGACCGGGAACCTCACGAACAAAAACGCCGTCCAGATTTGCGATAAAGGCCTAAATAGGAAGGGTCTTCTATATCCTGGCCAACGTCCGGGGAGACATCGAGATATTCACCGAACCTGTACCAGCAAGACGAACTGGAGCTCTTTTAGAGACAATAAGTTCGCCACTGGGATGAAAGGATATCTAATGCCTTGCAATTTCGTTAAAAGAATCACGCGTATTTTAACGGTTCCTTACCCGGCTTAACTTCGGTTCAAACCGCTCAATCTCTGCTCACCCTCTCTCTACCGTGTTCCGTCACATCTCTGTTGAAGTAAACCCTTCTGCCTCCACTCTCATATTGCGCAGCCAGTCCTTACGCGAGGCAGAAGCTGCTGAAGAGCTACTGAGATTAAGAGCGTCCAGTTGGAAGACTAGTTTGATGATCTCCTTTTCGCAACGCCACCGATCGGCTGGCGGGATCTCGCCCTGATTCCGATCCTCGATCCGGACAAGCCAACCCTAAGAACTTAGTTAAAGCCGCTAGCTCAAAGCAAGGTTTATTCTCGCGTGGCCGTCCGGGTATCGGTCTTTGACAATCTTGGCATGAAGGCGCACGCTAAGCCTGATTTCTCAAGCAGATACTACCAAATTGAAGTCGCGATGATCTCCCCTGCATGCAACCCCTACCTTGAATTGGTTCAAGCTTGGGCGAACAAAGCTCCAGTGTGCCCAGATCCTCTGCGCCACTACTGTAAGTGGAGAATTTATGCGAACCGCATACAGCCCGCTGCCTCCACCACTTCCATACATGATTCCATAAGCCTAAAGAGGCTAAAGTTAAGGCATACTCGAGCTGGAAAATCCACATAACCATTCAATTCCAAACGCTGAAAATTTTTGACTACCTGGGCGTCGGCTATTTGGGTAGCTCAGCTTTGTCAGGATGGGCGTGACGAGAGGCTCAAGTTTGCCTACAAGTAGTCCGTGCTGCCTATTTCTTTGCCGTCCGACTTGACTTTTCCTCGGGGATCTGGAGAGAACCTTCGAGTAGGCAAGATGGAGCTTAAATTGGCTGCTTTGTTGCTTTCCGCCGCAGCAGTACAAGCCATTGGTGGTCCCAAGCACAAACTGCTGCCGCCCAGGCTACGTGCCAAAGGGCAAGCTGGAATACATGCGAAGATCTCATCGCGTGAGCTGGAAGCTTCGAACGCCTCAAGCGGCTGCTCTGATGGTACGATAACCATTACCGCGCCAAAGTCGAACATTTTTGGGTCTTTGACAGACGATGAGTTTGGGAATGTCACGGCTTTCCTGCACAAGCAGAAAGTATTAAACCTTACTGCTGTCTCGAACGCGACAGCGTATGTATCTAGCTAAATCTACGGCGCTTTGCAGCTAATTGAAGAATATCTAGTTGGGATAACACTATTGTGACGATCGATTTGCTACAGCCCAACAAATCGGATGCAATCAAGTATCTTGACCAAGATGGCCCGGTTCCACCGAGATATGCACATGCCACGCTTCAATTTGGCGCCACGCTCGAGCCTTACGTCCAGGAGTACCAGGTTGGGCCGCTCCCAATCACGAACCAGTCAGCCGTCGCTGAGTTGAACTACATTTACAACTCTGGCAAGGGGAAACAGCGAATCTATAACGCTGACGCGGGACTGATTTCCGAGTTCCAATATCAAGTCGGGTTACAGGTTGCAAATATTACTCAGAGGCTACTCAATGGTGTAAGTCATTCTGGTTTTGCTATGATCCACCGTAGAAAAGTAAGCTAAAGGGACTACCAGACTGCAACTGGCTCCGCTTCCGAAAATCTGTTGATTGGAAGCAACGATCCCGTGATCCACGAGCGTAATATGACTGTACAGTGGAATCAGTTTTACGCAATCAACACCGGTTTCGCCGTTGATGAAACCATTTTACCGACGGGATTGGAGTTCAAAACCGATATTACGGGTCGTGACCCGTCCAAATGGTCTGTGATCGGATGGTATTACGGCGGTCAATTTTGGCCTACCACTAAAGCTTTTATGGCGGCTGCCAATTCTCCAGGCTTCAAGAACCTCGGCGCCGCTGTGGATGGATCTTTTGGCAGTACCGATCCACAGGGCACGGAACTACCGCACGACGACCTATACCCGCCGACTTCGCTCCAACCCCAGGGAACAAGGTATGCCATAGACATGGAGCAGCAGTATGTGGAGTGGAGTAAGTAAAGCTCGAAGCTCAGCCAGTTTAAAAACACGCTAGAACTATTTCACAGTGGGCTTCAGCTTCTATATAGGATTTACACGAGATACAGGCATGCAGCTTCACGATATTAATTACCAGGGCCAGAGGATTATCTATGAGTTAGGTCTCCAAGAAGCTCTAGCACACTATGCCTCCATCGACCCCCTCCAATCTGCGACCGCCTACCTTGACAGCTACTACGGCTTTGGACCTAGCTCGTTCGAGCTTGTTCAGGGATTTGACTGCCCCACGTACGCAACCTACATGAATGCGTCTTTCTACTCGGAGGAAATTTCCCACACTCACGCTAATGCCATTTGCTTGTTCGAATACGACCCTGGCTACCCTATTTCGCGCCACATTTCTGCGGACTACACAACCGTGACTAAGCACGCCGATCTCATCCTCCGCAGTGTTGCTACTGTTGGTAATTATGACTACATGTTTGACTATGCCTTTCATATCGACGGCTCTATTCAAGTCAGTGTCCGAGCTTCTGGCTACATTCAGGGAGCCTACTACGCGGAGAACGAGGAATATGGGTTCCACATTCATGACGTCCTTTCTGGCGACATGCATGACCACGTTATCAATTACAAGCTCGACTTAGACGTTCTAGGCACCAAGAACAGTCTAATGAGGTCGAAAGTAGTCCCGGCTACAGTTCAGTAGGTTCTTTAGAACGGCAAGCATGTACGCACCCTAACCTGGATAGATACAATTGGTCCCCTGGCGTCCTACGAAATACAATGAAAGTCCAAAGAGACTTCATCACCAACGAGAACGATGCCCAGATCAACTGGGACTACAACGGTGCTACCACCTACACTGTCGTTAATAAGGACCAAAAGAACCGGTACGGAGAATACAGAGGATACACTATCACCCCAGGTAAGTTTGCCATCTCTGGGGCTAAGATCACGGAACTGACAGAGAGTAGCAAGCGGCAGCATCATCCATCTGACCGTGCAGAACTCAACTGACATCGGCTCGTCCGCCAATTGGGCCACTAACCACCTTTACGCCCTCCAACAACACGACTCCGAGCCCCGTAGCGCGTACCCCTATAATAACCAAGACACCTATCACCCAGCTGTCGACTTCGGCAAGTTCATCAACGGAGAGTCCCTCGACCAAGAGGATATCGTCCTCTACTTCAACCTTGGCATGCATCACGTTCCCCAAACGGCCGATTTGCCTGTCACCGTCTTCACGACGGCGCAATCTTCGATGCTAATTATCCCCGAGAACTACAACGACTACAATCCATCGCGGGCTACCATCCATAATGTCCGAGTCAACTTCAACAATGGCGTCGTCACAGACATCGATACCTTTGGAACGGAGGTACCGCAGTGTCAACTTGACTTCGGTAGCGTCGCCGCAAACCTGTCAGGCTACACCGGAGAGATTGTAACGCCCAAGTTCCCGTACGATCCTAGTGCTGCGCAGGTAGCTAACCCGGGTGGCACTTGAGTTCTGGAGGCCTGATGTCAAAAGCATTGATGTCTTGCAAAGTCTTGTTCAAAGCTTGACCTTGCGTTGTATGTGTAGATAGAGTTCCAGCTCTTATAGTTCACCAGGCCTTCAAAGTCGTGCGGATTCGGTAAGAAGTGAGGCCAGCTCTTGACGGCAATCCTTCATCCAACAGATAGCTTTTACGAATTTGAGGGTCGATGAATCCTCTTCCATCTCTCAAACAACCCATCTACATAAGAAACAAGGAGTCGCAAGACATAAATCTTTTTGGCCAGTGAACCTGATGAAGGTGTTTGACTGTGTAAGCGGTGTTGTGTGCCTACACCAGAAACTAGACATGGTCGCCTGCTCCCCGGCAGACCTCTGGTGGGATGATTTCGTTGATCCCGGGCTGCTTGACACTAGGGACGACCTATGGCTTTATTCTGCGGCTCACCGTGAGATTTAAATACCTCTTGGGATGGTACGCCCGATTTCGTCACGCGATAGCATCCATAATCGAAGAATCGTGGACTAGGTAGGAGGTTCGGCAAATGATAAGCTCAAGCAGCTTCAATTTTAGGGCCAGTGCATGGTAGTAATCGAAAAAACGGGGGGTACTGCAGAAGCAGAAAGCTTGCTACAATACCTAGTGGAAGGGAATATCTACCTAATGCCTGCTGCTTGCCCCCGTACGCTCGACAAGATCGTGGCGGTCGGAGAACTTAGTCTTCGCAATGGCGACGCAAGCAACAAATCACCTTCCTCGCAGGCAAAACCGTGTGTCTCTTCTGACGTATTCTAATAAGATTCGCGGCCATTCAAAGAGGTGCGTAAGATGTTATGCAGGAAACTATCGAAGACGCCATCTCATCTAGCGTATTAGAGCATCCTACCCAAGAATTTGGGACAATTCGATACCCGGTAATTAGACTAGGGGAAGATGGTTGTTCCGGCTCGGAAAAACCACTGCTCTGCAAAACTCCTAGTCTTGCGAATTAGCGAATGATCCCAAATTCTTCGGTAGCTGTAAGTAGCTTGCATCTACCCATGCTACCGCATACCTCAAGCCAGCTTTCAAGTGATACACAATCAGCGTAAAGCCTGAGTAAGTACGATCTTCTGTGAGAAATTCAAGCATCGCAACTCCGACGGCTTTATATCTTGGCACCAACGAAATGAGTGACTGAGATTGCGCACTGGGCGTCGACTACGCGACCATAGACCAGTATCAATGCGAATAAGCACTTATCTTACGCGGTCGAGCAACCTCCCTCAATCGATCTCTCCACCAAGCTTCAACGAGATATGAGGCCGAAAAGTCCCCACCATGGACCGCGGTCGCTTCGCAAGGAAAATTTTTTGGAGTAAGAGATGCGTTGAAAATGGGGACACTTGCTGCACATGGCCCCATCGGGCGTGCTTCGGCGAACTCTACCGTGAAAGTCACGACCATCCAGGGTGATAAAAGCTTTGCTCGGATTGCTTTGGAAAACTTTCGACCCGCCGGAATCAGCAAGCGCATGGATCTCAAGGTGGAAAGGTAGGGGATGTGGTTCTGACACTGACGGAACGGATCCAAAAGGTTGGCGGGAAAATGTAGATTGTATGGAAGATACTTGGACACTTTCGAACCCAAGGGTACCGTCTTATCAGGGCCGTGCTAGTGTCACAGCGCATTTTACCGTACTTTGAGGTGATCTTTCGGTCACGACCTCAGGAAAGAAGTAAATTCGGGCGAGAGGAAGTAGGAAACCCCATAAAATTTTGCAAGGGATCAAAGGAGCGAAGGAGCTCCAACGATGACTGTAGGTGAGCCCAACTACGACATGCTTATAGCGGGTAGGTATATTGGATAAGGATCCATGATATGCCGAGCTCCTACTGCTTGGAGCAGTGATTTCAAGAATTTATTAAGGCAACCGTTCAAAAGCTTGGAGTCATTCATCTACGGAGTCTTGTGTCTAGCTATGCGAGGAGTGATTAGGGGAAGGACCAAAAGCGGAGCAAACTCCAGCCACGATAAAATCTATTGGGAAATGCGTCAACATCACTTCTCCGGCGTCACCGTGAAAACTGGCGTAACTGCTACCCTATTAATCTGGAACCCCCCGTTGCAGTTCTACTCAGGTATCGTCTCCATCTATGCGACATCTGCCCAAAGTCGTTGCAGTTCATATGAGTGTGGAACGTAATTCCGGTCCAACACATTCTTTGCATCTTGTTGGCATTTGCTCAATACAAAGGGTATGACCGTGCGACTTTAAGTGGGTGGCGAGCCTGGCGCAGTCAGTGGGTAGGCCTATAGAGCCGCTGATCGACCTTCACGCTTTGAGTCAATTTGACTTTTCAGCTTGGACGAGCGCGGCGATGGCACAACATTAGCCCATCGCTCCACACCAGAGTAGGATCCGGTGGCCAGAATTTCATCTCATGTTCGATTTCGTCACGACCTCTTAAAAGCTTTCATTGAAGCACGTCTTCAGACCGATTGTGGTCAGAAGCTCAAGATTCAGGCATTCTCGATCCAGCATCCCTGCATCCGTTCAGTTGGGTCAGCTTCGCTTGGCATATTGGGCCCGATCAGTCCCCGCCCAATCGATCCCGCAAGTTTGTTGGAAGGCTGGTCAGATGCCTCTCTGGCCCGAAGATTTCTGTGAAAGCATCGTCAGCCGCCAAGGAGAAGATTTGATCGGGTCTCCTCTTAGGGGTCCACTCGACCATTGCAGGTATGGCTGGCCTCTGGATGGTTGGATCTCAACAAGTTCTCAAAATCGCATTGCTGACCCTGGTTTCCCGATGCTATTGAACATTGGCTTTTGTTGAAGATTTTCGAGTTCCGTAAGAGAAGGCCATTCGCAACCTGGAAAAGAACCTCTTTGGGGGTTTGATCTGGTGAGTGGCTTTGAGAAAGAGGGAAAGCTTGCGACAGCTATAGCGCGGGTATGCATCATTGTTGGCACTCTCCACACCAGCTTTTCGGGCGCGTTTTGAGAGCTACTCACGATCGACAGAGAACCACGGAAGGCACCAATAACAGATTTCATCGCGGATTTTGCGCAATGCTAAAGCGTCCCAAGTTGCTCTGTTTAGCCCGCAATAGGTTTTCGTCCGCTATTGCCCCTGTCTGGTTTGGATGATCGCCTAGGGTGATACTCCGACCATGTTATCGTGGCGTTCTGGATGGTGAGATTGAAAAAAAATCCTTCTCAGCACTTAGGCTCAAGTTGATGACGAGTGAGTGCACCCCGTGCCGAGATATATCAAGATCTGAATGTTTCGAATGGTACAGATTACTTGCTCTCTCTCTCAACCGTCCGTTGCAATATCGGAAAAGCCATTGCCAATGGTACCTGGCATCCGGTTTTCGTGAAGCTGTATTTTCTCTTTCGTCAACTTCTCTTTTCGTGAGTGATCGCAGAATGGACCAGGCCCCCTGCAGAACTGCACCTAGTTCTGCAGGCGCCATCCCCCGCAGTTGCGCGATTGAACTAAGCAAGCATTATTTTTCCGATCCGTTCGCATCTCCTTTAGCCTATCTGTATATTTACGTACAAAACCTAGATCCCGACGCGGGCCGTCCCCCACCTCCTTTTCGTAGCGCCCTTGTCACAGCAGACAATATCCCGTAGTACTCCCAACGTTGCGGGGTACCGTTATAAAACTCCCCTGCCGCCGATTTATTGGCACGGTGTTGGAGAGCCTCAGTGGCAGATTACTGGTCGCTCTAGTTGATCTACAGATCAGATCCTCCGGAAAGTATGACGCCGTGCATATCTAAGGGGGTGGACGGTAACGGTGTTGTCTCCGAGAGAAGAGGAGTTCCTGTTGTAATTTCATGGAGGATGAGGTGATGTCAAGAATATAAATTTACGATATTTCTCAGTTATCTGATCGACGCGGCAACCGTCTTGCATTGAATACTCACCCTCCTTTACCTTGCATAATCACCTGTTCCCAGCATCATGAAGCTCTTTGGCTACATCATTACCTTTGCCTGCGCGGCCACCCTCTCCTCTGGTGCTGCCATCGCCTCTACAGGGGTCCAACTCAGCGAACGCGATGCCGCAACGGACGAATATGCCTTGGTCTCCTCCACTTATGACTCAGTCTTAACATACGACGCAAACATCAGTGCGTATACGCAGAGCCATGCATAGCATTATCAGACATGCACACTCGCTGACACGATTCCGATAAGACTCGACCGTTGCGAGTTACAAGGCAGGGTCCATCTCCAAATCAGCTGCCACGACCCAAGCCAGGTCTGATGTCCAGAGCATCACCTCTCTCTTGAACTCAGCCTCAACTTCGGCCAAATCCGTCACGAAGCGCTCGCTCTCTCCTCGTCAGGCAGGCAATGAGACCATTGACCTGGCTGATCTGCTCGTCACCTTGCTCACTGAGGTCGACAATACGGTCAATACGCTGATTGACAATCTAGGACTTAGTGAGTAGTGACCTCTTTCGACGCTAGTTCGTCTCATGATCGCGCTAACCGGGGAACGCAGCCGCTGTGGTCGATCTGCTCACACCTTTGGAGAACGCACTCACCGGCCTTGTCGGCGCGGTCGGTTCAGTGGTAGATGGAGTAATTCAGATTGTGGTTTCAATTCTTGACTCCCTTACATCTGCCCTTGGTACTGTGCTTTCTGGTGTGCTTGGGGGCTTGAATGGCCTTCTAGGCGGCCTCTTGGGCATTTTGTAGCATGTTCCTAGCCAGGATACTAAACCACTCGACTCTATGTTTTCTTTCTACGCAGCTTGCTGTCTACTTCGATCCGTTGGTTTAGAAGCGCATGTCTCTTAATTCTTGGAAGCAATAGCACCAGTTAGAACCATTGTAGCTCGGTATTATCAGATTGAAACACTCTTTGCAGAAAACCTTGGAAACTGATATGGCGTCTAAAATGGAGGGCTGTGATAGCGCGGACTAGCTAAGGACAGGCCAGCCATTTGAGTAAGTGATGTAGTTATATCCAAGCCTTGAATCTCCGTCATTGAGGCTCACGGACTTGTCCACTATTGAGATGTTCGTATTAGCCATTTTGGTTATGTGTATGTTGCGAGGGTAACTCACGATAGTGGTAATAGAGGATATCACTTCCATCGGCTGCAGTAACAACCCCCTGGCCTCCCGGAGCATAGACGTTTCCCCCTGAGCCCATGATGGTTGTACCACCGCCCTGGGCCATGTCCTTGCCACTTTGATCAAGGAAGGGCCCAGTCACGCTGGTGGAGCGGCCCACAATAATCTTATATCTAAAGATTCGCTTAGCATGCACAATCCCGGGTGCGAGCTAGAGCTACAAGCATATAATGGAGGGAAAGGAGAAGGAACTCACTCAGTACCCGCCGGAGGCAAATTGTTAGCGTCGAAACCACAACAGGTACCGTGGCTAACCCACAAATAGTAATACGGCGCATGGTAGCTCATGTAGCTCCCCTCTTCCGGCCTGCTTCCGGACGGATCTTCACTGATCATCTTCGCACTGGATGCTGACCCGGGTGTCGCCAGCCCGGATTGCAATGGCACTTGCCAGATATCTGCCCAAAATGAGCCCCAGTTGAGATATGCACTGCCAGATGGGGTGACAATCAGGTTGGGATCTATGGCGTTGGTGATGCTATAAGGAGATTGGGATCCTGGGCTGGAGATGACGGCACCATGGTCGGTCCAAGACCCGACATTAAGACTGGAAGACGTAGCAAGGCCGATGACGCTTGTCTGAGATCCGAAGGTGCTGGCCGCGTAGTAGAGGTAGTAAAGGCCGTTGACTTGGTGCAAGTCAGGCGCCCAGAGGTCAGTTTTGCCAGGGTTGTTAATGTTGGGAGCGGAAGAGAAAACAGTGCCTTGGTGAGCCCATGGACCGGCAAGAGAGTCGGCTTTCCAATAGTTCAGGAGACCGCCCGTGGAAAATGCATAATATTTGCCCGAGTTCTGGACTACAGCGGGATCGTGAACGTTGAGATTCGCATAATGAGTGCTTGGGAACGAGAAGGAAAGCGGAAGCAAAGCAAGGATACTAAGTCCCGCAGATAACGATCTCATAATGGACAATGGGTGGCCCAAAGGGCTTTTTGTATGAGTCTTAAGAACTGCGAAATAACGTCAGGAAACAAGAACTCCACAGTTAGCGAGTCCAAGAAGGTCAAAGCATTTGAACATTATTTATATACACTATTGCAGCGGTTAGTAGGTAAGACCGAGATTATACGGTATAAGGCCGTTTTGTTCAGGCCTCTAATTATTCCGTGACGCTTGCACTGCTTGTTCATCTTATTCTGGTCACCACGACAAGCTTGACTGACAGTTGACTGTACTGGAGTAGGAAAGCTCTGAAATGTGAAGCCGCCAAGAGAAAATAATTTTAAAGTAAACAATAGGAAAGGATTAGGATTGGAGGAAATAAGACCCTGCGTCAAACTAATGTCTCCTTGACAAGGCTGTGAGCAAAATACCCATGATCAATGTGTCACGAGTCGACCCGGCTGGTGTTTACGTTGGCGCTACGGTAACATCGCTCTTGAAGTGCTCGGAGAAATCTAGAGAATGTTCAGGGAGCGAATATTTAATTCGATTGAAAGCAAAGTGCGGAGAAATAAGGTAGCGGGGTATTCTAGGATAGACTAACCTAATTTGGGTATCACAACAGTCTCCTCGGACAAACCCGACGTTCGGATAGAATGCATTTGTAGAAGCGCACGTGAAAGAAGTAAAATCAAAAGTTTGCCGATTACGAAGCCAAAACGAAAATGGAAAGAAGAAAAGAAAAGAGGAGAAGAGAAACCCGGCCGAAGGCCATAGAACTATGCATAGACGGAGCGGTGTGAATTTGATAGATAGATGGATGCGCAACAGAAGGTACGTCTTGCTGACTTCCGATCCAAGGCCCAAGGACCCCATGTTGACCGAATACTCTGGTACGTATGCTAGCAGGTTATAGCTGAAAGAATTTAGCCTTTGGTGAGAGCTTGGATAACGACATTTGAAGGGAAAAGCTCGCTGACATCTGACATCCGATTTCATGTCCCTTAGTCTAAGGATCCCCAAAAATACCACCATGTACGCCAGCCTAGTTGCAACGAAATTCGGCTCTCTCGCGGTTTCTCTAGGCATGGCTTATTTTCTTTAAAGCACGGGACAACGATACTTGTGTGTCTGTTTGGCCAGGTCGTGGTATCGAAGCACGCTGTTGACCTATACAGTTCTAGATGCAGGCGACAGAGGGGACCCGTGAAGCAAATCAACTATCCTGTGGTAGGCTAAAGTATGTTGATATCTGTCCCCCGGGGCTCGAGCCATTTTGATGCGTTTCGGGTTATTCCACTTGTAGCCTCGAGATCGACATGAGGGGCCCCTGGCAATTTCTTACATACCTGGGTGGTGGCTTCGGCTTCGATTACACGTGGGTTATGAAGAATGCGCTAAACCTCAAGGCGATGGTGCAACGAGGACGAAAGGAAATGCAATGACAACACATAGTCAAACCCGTATCGAAGGTCTCACCTATATCTGTAAGATGTGTAAAAAGCGATGGAATTCTCCGTGGCTACCTAAGTGGTAATCGCCTGGGTTCTCCCGTGTGAGAGAATCGCACTTTCATACGTAGGTATTCGAGCCGAAAAGCTTACCTTAATCAAGCAGTCATTATAGAATAACAAATAGGGTGAAATAGGCGAGCGCCGGAAGACTCTCCAAAGGTGTGGTAGGATGCAGAAGCATATGATTGCTCTATCTACATCCATACCACTTGCCATGATGAGGGAAATAATCCGGAGAGCGCCGATGAGAGTGGCAGTGGCAACAGCGTCAATGACGATGAGTAGATGATCGAGACAGAAGCGTCACACGGCGACAAAGATGAGTCGATGAACGAGATAGAAGATGAGAAGGGTGACCACGCCCCACCCAGAATACACAGCAAAAGCTGATCATTGGAATCTGGCATGAACACTAGCACATACTTTTCTCCTCAGGGCAGGAGCCAGTTAGAAGCCCTGGCGGCTGATTTATTAAGACTCTCATGATTAGGGACATGTGGTTCTGATAGATATGATTTGCTCCTGGCTGAGACATCATCAGGCCTTTGGGAGATGAGGAAAGAGACAAGGAGCTATCGATGACTCAACAAGCCGTGCATTGCCTCTCTCACTATATAGTCAAATCTTGAAGCCTTCTTCGCACTCTTCTCTGCTCGAAGCGATAGTTGTGATGATAGATCTATCATTCAAAAGACAACCCAGAAGATATGGGGAGCCTAGAAGTACAAATAAGATAAACTAGAGTACATCATAACCCAAGCCAGCCTGCTCCCAGCAGATTGAGGTGCTTGACTTGAAATTGAGTGATCTGAATGATTTGAATGATTATAACGAAAACTGGCCAGCAGATGGAATGAGGAAGAAAACACATCGGATTAGCTGAAACCAGCTAAACCTTCCCGCAAGTAGAAGAAGAATAGAAAGCCCAATCGCGCTGGCCGCACGGCTTTCTCTTCATTAGCCCGTGGAAACATATCTTGTACGACGACGGTGATACCGAGCTTGCAGGGCCCGCCTTCGCTGAATCCGGGTTTTGGCATCTTTGATCGTTCGGCAATCGTCTCTAGGACAGACTCGGTTAAGGTTGACCAGGACTGAGGTCGAGGCTACGCCTGGATGAATCGGATAGCCGGTTCCGACGCCGTTCGAGCTTACGATCGTCACTTGGCTTGACTTCTGGCAACGTGAGACGCAGCCACATCTGTTTCTTTGGACGACCAAGGGCTCGTGGTATTCATTATTCCGTGGTGCCAAAGTCATCGGTTGGGCATGCTGCGCCTGAGGGTCCTGCTCTCTCTCTTGCCAATAAACGAGCTCATGACAATTGGCTCTGTTACAGGTGCGACTTAAATCCATGCGAGTAGAAGAGTGACGAAATGACCTATCATTATCGTCTACAACTTCGAGGCGAGGGCATCCAAGCACGCCTCTGGCATCATAAGGCAAGCACGACCTGCATCGGACTTTCTTCGTGTTGGCAACACAGCCGCATTGTTTATATCGGTAGACGAGAAGCTTGCACATGGCGATGATCTTTGGTGAAGAGGATGGAGGTTTCTGCATCATTCAGTATATATCTTCTTTCTAGAAGCTTCGAAGCAGAAAGTGCATCTATCTTACCTGAGAGCGGACAGAGCGATGACCAGGGGCAATGTCTGCTAGTGCTTCTTGCCAGCAAGTTCACTAGTCTCCAAATGGATGTGTGGGGGAGCAGCACAGATCCTTGGGGTTAAAATGCAAATTATCGTAAAATACATAGGTCAAGTATCTCTTTATACTCTTCAGTACAGAACATACTGTCCGAAGAAACACTCAATCGTGTATGGCTCATGCAGAGTAATACAGCAAGACTCAAACAACGACAGAGAAAATGTGATGCGTCGAGGCCGACGAACGAAGAATACGCAAATGGACCAGCAGGAGTAAAACACGAGATTAAAAGGCTCTGCCATAGTAATTACAGCTCGGGGACCCAGGATAAGTACGTGAGTCAACCTTTGTGGAAATGAATGTAACATTGTTAACCCGATTGGATCATCATCGATGACTTTGGTCATCCCATCGAAAAAATGGGAACCTACATGTACCGTATCTACAGTTATAGTCAAACTGTCTCAGATTCAACGTGTCGAAGCGGCGACTTTCAGGAACGTTCTCTCTGGTATACTCCAGCCGGTGAATGAGCGGGCGAAGTAGCTTAGATGATAGACTGAATTTCTCGTTTCGACAAACAACAAATACCTAATAGACGGTATTCTCCTCTGGTTGGTCGAAGTCCGATCACTCTGATTCAGACGTAGTTCGGGGGTCTCCGGTCCTTTACTGCGGTTGCCAGGGCGGCCTTACCGAAAACGTGGACAGGTTCTTCTTGATTAGGACAGCATCCGGAAGAATGTCAGAGCGACATCATTCATTGCAAGATATGATTCAGGATATGAATGCTTCATAGATGCTGGCGCTGTCATATAGTATGTAGGACTTCTGCCTTTTGAGGAGGTTTTGCCAGGTGGCTTTCTTATTCCGCCCTCCCTTAAGCTGGCGAAAGTGACAGCGTTGGATGACGGTATTTGAAGAAGATTCTGTCATCCCGTCCCAGCATTTGAAGGTTGAATCAAGCGAGGACAAGCAAGTGTCACTGCGAGTTACGGAGGGTACTTGCATGAAGGTGGGAAATGCCTCGAGGTTAGCGTCGGTCCGTCAGTTTGGCCGATCATCGACTTTTTCCATCATGCTTCAGGCACATGAGACATTCCTCTGCCCTGCTGATCCTTGAGAACGGACACATCGCTTAATTGCCAGCTTGACTCCATAGATCTGGTACTCCAATGGATTCGCTAAACAGCAAGTCTCTACCGAAGGCATAGAGTCCTACTAGCCAGAAGCGGGCACTCGTGGCCCCCTACACAAACTCAATGCCGTCCTTCTCTCACATGTACAAGAGCTTTCTGAAGTTGGCTCTTGCGTGCAATTGGACGGAGCTCATGGCCTCGTGGGCTTGTCTGGACACAGTGCCTTCAAAACTTAACCGCCATGGTCAGCAACTGGACCATGCCATGATCCTGAACTGCGGGTAGCACAGACTGCCGCAAGGCCAAGGGAAATTATGAGCCGTTTATTTTCAAATCTACTTGCCAGCAATGCTCTAATGACATCACAATATACCTGTAGAAATTTTGGTAGGAAACTTCTCCTGTAAATCGATCTATATATACCTTCAGTTGAGGCTTTGGAGAATACCTTGTTGTTCTACGAACCATTTGATGCTTGGATTTTCTTTGCCATTGTCTATTCGCTGGGACTGGCTCTCTATGTTTCATAATGTATTTTTCCCTTGCCAGCATTATTCTCGCTCTCTCTTCCTTCTTACAGATAGCCGCTGCCCACCCGCGCGTTGTACTCCCTAGCATAGAAGGCCAGAAAGATTGGCAGATAAGAGCATTGGGCATGACCTTCTATTGGGGCTATCACAATAGAGCACCGATCTTGGATAGAATGGGAAGAAGTAAGACATCCGATTTCCCACATAATAAATGAAAACATGGTCGAGCGCGCATACTGATCTGATTCTTCGGTTGTAGGCCGGTCTGATCGTGCGCTCTCCTAACAACCCCGATTCGATGCCCAAGCTAACGGTAACAAGCCTCCGTCACAATCCTTCGCAATTTGCAGGAGAAAGATGCCATCCTTGTTGGAGGGATTCTCCAAGAACCGTTGAATAAGATGGACTATGTGCTACCATAACAACTGTTGACGCAACTGGAGCATATCGGAAAAAAAGGGGTCCTATGTCGTTGGATACGAAACCTAGGATTCAAAGCCGCAGCAAAGTCTTTTTTTTTCACACAAAGGTCGATGATGGGCAGGTCTCATTTGCCATTTAACATATATGTTTAATCATCGCTCAAGATTGACTTGAGCCGACCAACTTCTCTCTACGCCACGGCCACCACAGTCCGAATGTAATATAATATTTCAAAAGATCCTCTCGTCTTCCAATTTTATCGAACGGAGATCGAGGACCTACCGCTCTAGCCTGATTTTTCTATCCAAGTCGTATTTGCTACGATTTATATCGTGCTTCAGCTTTCCCGGTAGCTCTAATTCCTACACCTGAAACCGACCAGCATCAACTAAGAAGCCCGTAAATCGTGCTTGCCTGATCCCTCTTCCAGCGAGATCTCATACCAATACCAGCTTGCCCAGAGCTCCGCACCACACAAAGCTGTCTCTACACCAGCTGACAGGCATACCTTCAAATGTTTCCGAGTCGTACGAACTGTTGCTAGGGAGGCAAGAACAGCTATCTTTGGTATGCTCGCGAGCAGAGTCTGATCTCTGGACTCTAGAGTAGATCTTACAGATCACACTGAGTATTTAGATTAGGGAAGGGTGGCTGTGAAAATTATCGATATTCTGCTGTTACAGGTAAATGTAGTGAAGATTTACAAAACCCAGGAAGTAATCAGACAATCATCATTCTCAATACTTCTCGACCTGTTTCTGAGTGTATCCCATTTCCTTCAGTAGGCCACCAAATCTACCTTGGAAAACGGGAATTGCCGCCTTTGGTCCCGTAACCGTTGTGTAGAACCCGTCCGGACCACATACGAAGAGCTTGATATTTTCGTCGTTAGGCTTAGGCATTGTCCGCTCCAACATTTCTCGAGTAATACGGCCTTTATCTCCGGTCCACGAGGCCGAGGGTTTACTGACAGTGTAGTGGACGTTGAATTGATCTCCGTACTCTGCGGCGAGTCGGTCAAACTCCTGTCTTAGAAGGATATCCTCCTCGGTATGGTTCGAGTACAACAGGCTAATTCTCGTCTTATCATTTGGATCGTTGAGGATCCGACGAATCAACTGGTAACACGGAGTAATTCCGGCACCACCAGCGATGAGTCCGACATGGTTGTGCATGTTTGTCTTCCACTCCGGCCCAGGGAGAGGACCTTTCATGGCTAACGTATCTCCCGGTTTCAGACTGTGGATGTGAGAGGACATTGAATTGCCAGGGTAGCGCTTGATCGTGAATTCAATGAATCCTTTCTGGACTGCACAAAGTATTAGTCTACAAAGCAGATGGGACAAAGTTTATCGCACACTCATCGCTAGTCGGTGTGTATGGCCGTAACGTTGGAAGCACACCGCCAGACGGTGTCCTCGAGGTCAATATAGCAGCTACAGAGAATGAGCTTTCATAGAGACTTATAAGGTGCTCCAGCATTGAGCTTACAGTTGACAGAGAGACCAGAGAAGTCCTCAGGATTCGGGAATTTGAATCGCAACCTCTTGACGTTATGATTGATATCCTCCGATTCGGCAAGCTTCAACTCGACCCAACTCGAACCCATCCCATTAAAGACTTTCCCAGGTGTCCCGACGGCGGGACCTTGGGAGGTCCTTCTGGTATAAAGGACTAAAGCTCCAGTTGCGCCCAATGCGGCGAGACCTCCCCAGCCCCATATCGACAATTTCGCCTATTCTAGAGTCAGTCCGAAGGAGGAATCCGGGTAGTATTTTGGGTTACCTGAGTTACATGTGCAGCAGACAAAGGTGGTTTGAACATGATCCTGTGTATCAATAATAGAACCTATGTCCACAAACACTTGATCGCGGAAAAACCACACACATCTTGGCTTCGTTTGCTGGGCTGAGTACGCAAATATATCAATGGCCGCCGGCGGCAACTCGGGGACGCTATTCTACTGGTTTCATGTCCCAACTTACGGTCGAGTTGGCCACTGGTAAAGCGCCACACGAATAGGGCGCATATTATGAGCATGAAGTTGGTTTGATTAGGCGGAGCCGGCGTGGCTGGGAAAGAGTCTAATGCAACCCGTGCGACACCAAGACGGAACCAGTCCATTGGTCGGCTCGCAGAAATATTGACTCATACCGCCGCCAATCTTGGAAGCAACCATCTGACTCAGCTCCTTGTAATAACGTAGGGATGGGCCAGACGCTCAGTAGACTATACACTGATTCCGCCTTTCGGCTGTGCACTCCAATTTTACGATTACAATAACAATCGCATTTATGCTCGAGATGCCTCTGAATGATAGCTTATAGCTAGTTCGATTGAACTGGGGTAAGTGGCCACCTTACAAGGTGTCCAGCATATTCTAGAATATCGCCTACATGTTGAATGGCATTGTAGTACACAGCCGGAAAAAAAAAAATCGATGATTGCATCCTCGTTCAAGACAAGAGAAGATCTGGACCTCAGGAATCAAGATCACCATTTCGACCCTTCTAAAAAGTAAAACTCCAGAAACAGCTACAGGACTTCGCTTCCCGATTAAAGAATTACAATTCTTCGAATCATGTAACATGTACGGAATCGAAATCTCTGAAGCACGCCAGCTTCAGTCCTTGTACTCGAAGTCGTTGACTTCATTGACCAGGGCTACCTTGAAAATCCGATGGTACCTGGGTAGTCGTTCTGTTCAGCTTCTTTAATCTCAGGAAACTACACCATAAAGCGAGTTCCGTACCTCTTAACTTCAGCAAGCGGAAGCACATAAGGCAGAAAGTTGACTCAAATTTCACAACTGAATGTCTCATAGCTCGAAATCGTCATCTCCTTCGTTCTTTATCCAACCTTTCAACGACTCCTTCTTCAGATCATCCTTCACTCTTTTTCTGTTTTTCAATATCTCACAACTTTTCAAGGCACCATACGTACCATACGTACCTCCACTCAACCCCGATCTTGCTAGAGACGGACCAGCATTGGCTGCAACTGCTCCTGCAACCACTTTCCACATTTCTCTTCTGGCGATTTTACTAGCACCTTTTGGATTCCCTGCTTTCGTTCCCTGGATAGCACCTCCGATCAACGTCTCTTGCCAGACCGGAGTCCAAACGACGCTGAGGTTGCTCGGCACAAGTATCTGGTTATTCGTCATGCTACGCCTTGAGTATGCAAATTCCCGAGTAGTTGTGTGAATGCGAAAGGGACGGAATTCGTAGCCGCCTGGCCATGTCCGACCGACATTAATAGGACCTAGCCGGCCCAAGGCAGTGAACGCGCGAGTTGTGGCTTTGGGCACATGCTGAGATGCAGGCAAGACGAGGGACGAGAGGTATGCATTGCGCGGGTGCAGAAGCATCGAAGCCAGCGAGGACAGCGTGGAAGTGAATTGCTTGAGAGTAAGCTTATCGGTGCAAGACTTGCTCAGAGTCGTAGGTGCGTCGGACCTCGCTGTTAAATGAGCCAACCCAACTACCAATTACCGACAGGATGCTTGAGACCTACATGGTTTTCGCCGCACAATACCTAATTCTGAGAAGTATCCTCGTCCGAGCATGGAGCCTTCATAGTTCTGGTCGTCATTGGTTGATGGTGGCTGAGCCTCCCATGGCGTTGCCTTGCCTTGTTCTTTCATAGTAAGCTCCATACTAGCATCACCGCAGGGCGCCTCTGAACAGTATAAATGTATTCGAATATCATCACTAATCTCGAAAGGTTGGCACTCTGCAAGCGTTCGTGCATCTTGACTGCGCATACGGATGTATTGGGAGGACTGAGAATGGATACATTCGTCAACGAGGAAACGATTAAACGCTCGAAGGGCGACCGTCTCTGCGTGCCAGTCATGGAGTATGTTTCCATCTGCTTGGGGGAGCTTGTGCATTGGCAGGCATTTCATACCAGTACCAAGAGCTACACATTTTAGGGTATGCTCATCTTCCTAAATTATTCAGTTCGCAGTAATCGAGATGCGAAGGTGCATACTTGTAGACAGCACGATGCCGCTCAGTGGCACCCACTCCTTAAAGTTACCTTCTCTTGACCGAGGTTTCCTTTTCGTTGGTAAATGATGAAAAGTTGTCAAAACACAATCCGCGATATCGTCCGGCGAAGGAGCGAAGCTGGCCATTGATTGGGCACATTGTCAAGTCCAGTCTTGGTGTGATAACAGGAGGAACAAGGGTGGAATAGAGCTAGATTGCTATTGCTGTGGGATATTCTAGATTCCTGAGGAGTGACGTGCGAGATTGACATCATTGCACCGACTGGGCGCGAGCTGCAGCTGCACTGTCCCTTGCAGCTTCTGCTTCTGAGACTCGACCCAAGGAATGTGATTATCATTGATTCCAATTAAACTCAGCTCATCCTTCCAAGATGCAAGCGTTCGGTGAGCTTTACGATCTATGGAGGTCTTGCGGCGGAAATGGAGTCGCACCTTCGCATCCCAAGGGCTGACAGAAATTGCAGTTCCGAAGACGAGAAGAGTAAGCTTGCATATACTTCGCACCATTGGCTACAAATGCTCAATGCTCTAATAGCCTCGGTTTGAGCTTCAAATCAAAATCATTGACCTCAACAACGTCCCCCTAGTATCCGGCACCTCTTTCATCAAATGGCATCTCCCGCACTCTACGGCTGCAGAACACCGCGGTCGAACAGAGAAACGGATGATCAAAGACCACAAGGTCTCTTATGATTATGAAAAGACCATCCCCTTGCGCATGACCATCGACAAGAATGGCATGATGCAAGATGCTGCAATCCACTTCGAAGTCATACAAGAGTACTCTTCCGGAGGGCGGGGAGAGCGCATCCAATTGGGCAACGTCAAGCTTAACTTGGCAGAGTACGTCGAACCAAGCGAAAATGAAGGCGAAGATGGAGTGTGCAGGCGATACCTCATGCAAGAAAGCAAGATCAACAGCACGCTCAAGATCAGCATTTTTATGAAGCAGCTTGAGGGTGACAGGAACTTCACAACACCACAGCTCAAAGGTGCTCCCGTCTTTGGAGGAATTGCAGGCATTATGGCAGGAGAGCAGCAAGGGGAGTCGGACGATGTAACAGGTCACATGCCATCGCTGAACAGCAAGTCAAGAGAAACGGGAGAGCTGCAAGATATGTACCGCCGCACACTGGCAGCCTATTGGGCCGCACAACCGGGTGAGCTCAAAGCGGACGAATGCATTGAAGACATTTTTGCAGGTGGTGATGGCTGGGGAGGCAAGGAACACTCTGTGCCACACAAACCTCGCCGGGAGAATCTAGCCGTTGGTGACTTTAGCGATGGCGAGGACCATAGTGAAGAAGAATCGAATCTCGCGCGTAATTCGAGCAAACAAGAAAGCAAGAAAGGGAAAGGCCTGGCAGAATCGTTCAAATCGCTACGAGCGCAGCACAAGAAGCAGAGGTCGATTGGACGCGCAGATGGAGTCAGTGGGAGGAGTAGCATCGAGCAGCAGGCAAACCAACTGAAGGCTGAGGCGGATAAGAAGCGACCGAAATCGACAAATGAAGTCGACGAGTTGGCGGTCAGGGAAGATTTGAGAAGTTGGCGAATATCTTCGTATGGATGAGATGCTATCTTCGAAAGGTACACTCTTTGTGCGAAATCTTACACAGATTCGCAGATCCGCAATGGAGCGACACATCTCATCTAGACACTGGATCTATGATACCCCTTTTTCAGATCCAAACTCAGCCGTAAGGGTGACACATGATCCCTCCATGAGTGCACTCTAGTACCAGAAACTATTTCAAAGCCTCGGACGTGTCGGCGTCCCACTACCTAATGCTTCTCGAGAAATCGGCGACCGGCCGCCGAACACCATTGTTCAAGCATGAGCGATGCTTAGCATTGGCAATGCTTGTCAATTCCCAGCTCAGCTTGTCTTCTGGTTGCACTACCTAATTGTCGTAGATACCTAAGAAGTGCTGGTGATTTACACTGCGCCGCCTCCTAGTCGGCGAATATCTTCACCGATAGCGCGGTCGGCCAATGTCGCCCGATCATTACGATTAATGGATGATTTGAAGTCTAGTCCGCCCTTATTGCTTCGATAGCTCTCAGCCACCACCAATCAGTCGTTCAGGTGTTGCCGTTGGCGGTGTGTGGAAACCAACAAATATATGCTAATTATTTCAACGACTGACTCGATTGGATCTATCGGTTTCGTTTAAGCAGGTATCGCACTCAGTGCGAACCAACAAAGCGGGGCAAGCGTGCCAAGATTAGAGCCGGGAGGATGGAGCCTCATACCGCTTCATTTATCGCTTGAGAAACATATATAAAGGCCCCGTTGTGCTCGAAAGAGACTCCATTTTCAAGGCATCATTGCTTCAATTCGAGTATACCAGCAGCCTTTCAACTCGTCAGCCTCTCTTACCAATCTATTTCACCCATCATACAAAGTCTTCGAACATCTCTTCAGTCACAATGCAAGCATCAACTTCCGCTTATATGGAGGCCGTCAAGACTCGGCGCTCCATTTATGCTCTGAACAAGACTTCTCCCATTCCTGACGAACGCATTGAACAGATTTTACATGAAGTCATACTGGCCTCACCCAGCGCGTTCAACTCCCAGACTACTCGTGCAGTTCTACTTCTGAACGACGAACATGAGAAATTTTGGACTATGGTAGCCAGGGTCGGTGAGAACGGTGGCTGGCCAGAAGAGATGCTGGCAAGACAGAGAGGGAGATGGGAGATGTTTAAGAAGGCCAAAGGCTCGGTAAGATTGTCAGCTCTCGGGCTTAGTCTCTCCGCGATTCATATATTCAGCGGGCTTGGGCTTACAACCACCCACACAGATTCTCCTGTTCGAAAGTGGTGCGGCGATCAAGAAGAACCAGGAGGGCTATCCTGTTACCGCTAAGCTCTTTCCCGAATGGTCGCAGCATACTCATGTGAGTGACTCGATTAGATCAGTGGGAACTGCGACTAATGTTGAGCGAAGGGCATTCATGCTGTGACGTTATGGACTGCGCTTGAAGCCGAGGGTCTCGGAGCCAACTTCCAGCACAACCAGATGGTCTCAGGGGTCGAGGAAGAGACCAAGAAGATCTGGAATCTGCCCGAGGATTGGATCCAGTATGCGCAGCTCGTCTTCGGCGGGCTTGAGAGCAAGGAGATGCCACCCGAGAAGGACAAGCTTCCCCTCACTGAGACTACACGAACCTTCGGAAAGAGCTAGGATGGCCTACTGAGCGTGTGTGCGGTCTTAAGGCGCAATTGACTCGCTGAGAAAGCCTGAGTCCTGTGGTTGGGACGACGTCTGTTTTGACTGCAACGCCAAGCTTTACTGCCAAGCTTTCTCGTATGATGCCTGGCGATGGTGTACTTCAGGGTGTAATTCAGATAGAGAACAGGATAGGAAATAAAATACGTTCTGTAGATAGAAAAAGGAAAACGAAGTTTTGAATACGTTCGTTAACTGTCGGCCTTGCTGCCCCACGTGCAATCGCGTCAGCACCGCGCCCGCGCACATCACCCCGCCACATTCCATCACCTCATTTTCACCTTTCCCGACTCGGAACCCATTTTACCCCGATCTACCGTAAGCCTTATCGCTCGGACGTCCAGACGGCGTACATTTATAAACCCTTCCACCTCCTTTTCAGTATGCGTCTTACCGACCGCATCCACACTGTCCTTGACGACCCAGACGAAGTCCCGGATCCTGCCGACATCTTTCACGACGCCTTGGGCACAGTATTTAGCGACGACGTGAGGGACCAACATGGCAACCCTAGCGCAACAATATTCTACAAATCGGACACGTACGGGACCTTGAAGCTGAAGGTAGCCAATCCTGATGACAGTGGAGACTGGACGCTGTTTGCACATTACCTATGGAATGCAGGAGTCAAGGTAGCCGTCCTCGTCGGCCAAGAAGATGAGAGATTCAAGGGAGAAGCAGAGCTGAAGGGCAAGGATTTTAAGGGATGGCAATGGAACGTTGAAGGAGAAAGAGTGCTGGAACTTGGCAGTGGTGCGCAATGATGTTGCCATCAGACGACAGGCGGGGACTGACGGTCTACTCCGTAGGTGTTGGATTACCAGGCATGATTTCTATCCTCGCCGGCGCTGAAGAGGTATGCGTGTGATGTCTGCACCCGAGGCTTCCCCAGTGTCTCCCGATGCGATACCAGTCCTGCGACACGCCGAGCTCTGTTCGAGCCAGTTCAACACCTCGAGATCCTGCGAGGTAGAGGCTTTCAAGCTTCCGTGAGACCCTCTTTCATATGATCGGGAGAATAACCTCAAAATATCTTGATGCTGAACTATCTTACTGCTTTGGACACTCGATACTAATGCCGTTTCCTCGTGCAGGTTAAGCTCTCCGACTATCCTTCCGAAATGACAATCAAGAACCTTAATCACAACGTCTTGACCAATATACCCAACCACCTCCTTCAGCATATCAGCGTCTCCCCCCACATCTGGGGCGACTACTACACTTCTCCCCGCTCGCCTTTTACCATCAATCGCGCCACCGAGCTTTCGTTGAGGAACCTGCATCGCTACACGCGCATTATTGCCGCCGATACGTACTGGCTCGTGTCTCAACACGTTCATCTCGCTCGTTCCATGCTTCATTTCCTCTCACACGATGAAAACGCGAGGGTTCTAATGGCGGCAGGCTTCCATACGGGGAGGAAAGTAATAGCAAGCTGGTTTGAGACTGCTCAAGAGGAGGGACTGCATATAGAGGAGGCATGGGAGGAAGATGGGGATGGCTTGGTGAGAGAATGGGTGGCGGATCGGAGCGAGAGTTTCGAGGAGGGGAAGAAGTGGCTTGTTGTTTCGGTGTTAAAGAGGATAGTTTGAGGGGAGGGACTATGGGGAGGGTTGGCAGATGGGGGAAGCTCGAATAGTAGATGGGAGATGGGTAGAGCTTGCAAAATTTTCGTGCAGATGAAAACACGGAGATGAGTAAAGAAATGAAGAGGACAAGTTCAATCAACCCCCAAGGAGCCAGTACCTTCGTGAGGCTGACTCTGGTACCACATACCACATGTCGTACAACATTCCCGTGATCCCACGCTAGCCTGGTTTCTGATGACGGAGATCCGCATTGCTGCAAAAACCGCGAATGGCATTCTGCGCGATGATTGCACGAGGTTCACCTCATGTGAGAATGACGGTTTGGAAACAGCAAAGAAGATTTTGACTGGATTGAAAGACGGAGTAGAATTGAATCTGGAACCAAAGAAAAACCAAAATTCTGCAGCTGGGAAAGTTGCTAGTAAGACACTTTGATTAATGTACTGACTATGTAGTGTACACGACGACCTTGGTGAACCACATCCTTCTACTACTTCAATCGCATACTTGCAAATCCTCGATTACCTAGGTCTCGCAAGATCCTGCATCCACAGAGCGAACCTTTTCGCGCCTTGGGAATCCGGCATGAGAGCCACACTTCATGCAGATGCAAAGGGGCGCATGGATCACAAGAACTTCTTATTGCGCATTAGTCTCCGATTCGACCGACGCGGAGGATCGGGCGTATTGTGGATAGCACCGAAGTCGGTGTGAGTCGTGAGAATGTAGCGTGGAGAAAAAGAACAATCGATGACGTATGCGCTATCAGATAACGCCCATTCTTGAAGAAAGATATGCAAAGGGAGGGGTAGGATTTTACTGTGTCCGCGATCAATTCAACCTACGGGACAAGAAACCTATGATCCTGAGACCGCGTTCTTGATCACAAGATGACCCTTGATTAAGAGATGGTATTGTCGGCTTGACTTCCTTAGGATTCTGGCTTTTGACTGGGAGTTCCTTGCGCCTCTGAGATTACTTTATCTGAAATGTCCAAGAAATGGGGTCGGCTTGAATCCTTTGATCAAACCCTAGTCACGTCGGGCTTGCCAAGCACCTTAGCCCCCGAAATTTGGTAACGAGAAAGTTCTCCCGATACGGCGCAAGTTGCATTGGCTTAGGATGCATACGCAGCCGGAAATGCCGACGATCTGCATTCTGTACTTTGTACACGAATTTTAAAACTATCGACACCTGTCAAGTTGCAAAGAAGCATGACCAAGTCACCGGTGGGTGTTAGGATCCTCCCAAAAGACAGAATATGTTTCAACGACTGTCAAAGGAACTATGCCATCACCAAAGAAAGTGTGCATCTGATCTGTAGGATTACGGCAGTATGTAGATGACATGAGATGGGTGCGTAAACTGAAAAGCTGCTCCATGCGCGCCAAGAAGACCTCCGCTAGAAAGCAAGGAACCCGCATCGCAGTCATAATCCTTGGCACGGTTTCCTTAGGATTATGCTATTCCGTGAGTATGATTTGCTCAGCGGCTATAGAGTGGTGGCCCAATAGCTAGGTATCAGCTCTTCAAATTAGTACCTCGTTACTGACTGTTGGACATTGATAATGCGCTTGTTTGAGCAATGAATTGATTCCGCCAGTCATAGGCTTAATTGAGACCCTCTAATAACCCCTTATAAGAGATAGGCGGCAGTCACAAACCAAAGAAAGGTCTGCATTTTGTGTACGGATCAAGGAGGCTCGTGCTTACATGAACTCGGGCATGGGAGGTTGTACCGTGGGGCAAGGCGTAGATACCTCCGGTGTGGCTGTCGTCAGCACTTAAGATCTAATTTAGTCGGGCAGGTAGCAATTGAGGTAGGTAAGGTACCTAATCAGTGGCAGTGGTCAGTTTGCAGACCCCACGTGCCAAGAAGCTTTTCCAGGATGGAAGCCACTTCATTTGACGCGCTGGCGATCAGCATAGCACCACGGGCTCGAAATTTTCATCAACTTTGCCCCAGTAATTTATCGGTTGTGCGAGTAAGAGGGGGGAGTAAGAGGGCTCGGCCATGACAAACGGCTCTGGCCTGACCCTGGCAGATCTTACCGACGGGTACATAACGCAACCTGGTACTAGCTTGGTAGGTAGAAGCCACGATGCTGTACAACATCGTCATGCCTTCGTTGTTCTGTTTGCCAGCATTAGCACGATTGCATCCGCCATGTCTCCAGCGGATAATGTTCCGTTCTCGTTCTTGTTGTGTGCAGGGTGAGAGCGTGGCTCCAGACACAATTGCTTTTCTCATGAAGGCGCAGAATGAGTGCCAAGAAATGCTCCATCAGCCCCGGTCGACGCCTCCTGAAATTGATTACGCGTGGGAAAGCGAGCTATGTTTGGGCCAAAACCGCTTCGAGTAAGCGCAGCTGCATGATCGTCTGCCCTGAATGCACAGAACAAACCGACGCCGTGCTCGGGCCAGCCTGTCCGTTGGGATTCTCTGGGATGCGGGCCCCAAGGAGCCTGAAACCTGCAGACGAAGCAGCGTTGGTCGCCCTTTAGCCGATCCTGGCCATCTGCCATCACTTGTGTCAATACTGGGATCGCAATCTACGTCAAGAGCCGCGCTTAACTCTCACTCCTGACACCCATTACTTGTCTGGCCACCTGCCACTTCCTTCGAACTCTTTTAGTTATTTGAACAAACGCGTGTCGCTCCTTTTATCTTTTTCGTCCTTGTTCCCATTGAGCTGCACCCATTCACTAGTCCATACTTTATACCAACCCATAGACTAATACACCACCATGGCTTCTACTACGAACACCGTGGGCACTCATGTGCCATACCGGTTCCGCTATACTCCAAGGCCCATGACCGACTTCTTCACTCATGACACCGACATCGATCGTACCAAATGCAAGCGTACTGTGCCCATGAGAGTGCTTTGTTTAGGTCTCGGGCGGACGGGCACCGCGTGTAAGTTTCTCTGCCAATGGGCAAAAAGACAACGTCAATGCTGACTACTTGACAGCTCTCCGAACCGCACTCAAGCGTCTCGGCTACACCGATTGCTACCATATGATGTCCGCTAGCGTTGAAAATCCACCAGATTGCCTCATGTGGATGGACGCGCTTACGGCCAAATATGACGGCGTTGGAACTTTTGGACGCGAGCAATGGGATCAACTCCTCGGACACTGCCAAGTTGGTATTCTTGACTCTAGTTCTTACATCGAAAATATTTACGTTGACCATAGGCAGTTTGCGACTGGCCGGCCATCGCATTTTGCAAAGAGCTGATCGAGGCGTACCCGGACGCCAAAGTGATCATGACCACTCGCGATGTTGACTCATGGCATGCGTACGTCGAATACAAAAACGTGGTCTCCGCTTCAAAATGTTGTGGGCTGACAAACCCTTTAGATCAACCATGAAGACGGTCAACTGGCGAGCAACAGAACCAGAATTGAAAATGGCTGCCAAATGGGGAGACTGGGGAGCGAGTCTCTACCAGCCCATGCTTCATAAATTCTGGAATAATTTCTTCCGCGGGGACTTCGAGAAACACGGTAAAGAGGTCTTCAAACAGCACTACGAAGACGTGCAGAAGATGGTTGCGCCAGACAATCTTCTCATGTACCGGGTCGGATCCGGGTGGGAGCCACTCTGCGACTTTCTCGGAGAGCCCGTGCCTCACAACGAAGCATTTCCCCGCACCAATGACACGGATGGTTTCGTCGACCGTTGCAAGACGAGAAACCGCATGCAAATGTGCAACGTCTTCGTTCGTTATCTGGTCTACGGTGGCACTGTTGCAGCAACTTTCCTCTCAGCATCTTCGCTAATGTCGCGATATGCTCCAAACACCTTTCTGGCAAGCCTCGAGCGAAGTGTGCTTTCGGCATGAACCCGATCGTCCGGGGAATTCGGACTGGTCAGGATGTATTTAAGCATAGTTACGGAGTTTGGATTTGCTTTGATTGAAAAGCTTGGCCATACGCATGGCCGTGGCCTTGGCTCGGTTGCCAAGAGCGGGCCGCCCGCTTTAGATTTTCGGGCCACACTTGTATAGAGCGGCGTTGATGCATTAGCACGGATCTGGACATTGAAGCTCTTATTGGCGAAAGTTTGTCGAAAGATTAGCGCTTTCTTTGTGTGTAATTTTAGGTTGCCAGCATTTCTTACACTTTACCGAATTAAAAAGTTTATCATAAGCAAACGAGCTGAACGAGCATTCGATGGATTCAGCTGTGCTCCGTGATGCGGATGTCAGGCTTGGCAATTTGGAGGACCGGTGCTCCGCCATCTCCAGGAAGCCCACTCTCCACGATACACACTCGATGCATAGGTAGGAACTCGACGAGTAAGACGGCAGCTCGACAATCAAGGGGCCCTTGCTGCATGCGTCTGCATTGTACGTACCGCCGCACGAAAGCTCCCCCTTAGTTGGCTCGGCCGCGCAATCTACTAGTCCGCGTTCGCTCCTAGCACTCGTTGCGGAAGTGGACCGGTAATGCTGCCACGAAATCCCATCCGAACATCGACGACATGCCACTTGTGTAGATGTGTAGATGTCGACATGAGATCTTCGCCGACTGTCCGCGACCCTTCAATCAATGTCTCCTCCACAACTATGCGGTAGAATGCGCCGCAGCCATCTCGCCTGGCCATTACCGCTCGTCTCTGTCCTCCTCGTTCTCCTCGACTTTGCCGCCTGCGATTTAAACAACTTCACCTCTCCCACCTTCTTCTTCCAAACAGTGAGCTCTCCTCAGACTCTGACGCCCTGCGTTGCATTGCTAATCCAATCTTTGTAGCGACCGGAGATTCACGCCCCCATTGTCAACTTCGATGTCTTACGGCCAGAGCTTGTCACTCCGGGTTATATTTTCACTGCGCCTTATAGAAATGTAGATTCCGGTGTTTATATTTACGATAATTATGGAGTACGCTACTCTCGACGAGCAATAATGGCTGCTGCAGTACTGACACTATTGCTAGAATCTCGTATGGGCGAGCGTCGCCGATCATGGCCCGACCACAGCACATGCGCCGCACATTTGCAGTTACAAGGGAACGCCTCATCTCTGTTATTTTCGAGGACATCAGCATCAAGGATATTCGCGAGGGCATGGTGTGATTATGGATCAAAACTACCGGATTGTCAAAACTATAGAAAGCGCGGGGCACGGCGCTGTTTCTGACATGCACGAATTTCGCCTGGTAGGAGATGGGAGTACCGCCCTCCTCACTGTCTATCAGACTCGACAATATGATCTCACCGATTTCAAGATTACGGGGGGAATGGGCTGGATTGTCGATAGTGTCTTTCAGGAGGTGGACGTGGAGACAGGAAAGCTGGTGTTCGAATGGCGAGCCCTCGACCACATTGATCCTCAGTACAGCTATACCATGCCAGCAACGACAGATACTAGCGGTGATGGTCTTCACCCCTTCTCTCCTTGGGACTACTTTCACATCAATTCGATTGATAAGAACAACGACGGAGACTATCTAATTTCTGCCCGCCACGTTGCTGCAATCTACAAGATATCGGGGAAGAACGGAACGGTGCTATGGGAACTTCACGGAGCCAATCCGACCTTCGAGAATACAAACTTTGGTTTCTCAAGCCAACATCATGCTAGATGGCATTTCGAGAATGGGACACATACCTATCTCACGCTTTTTGACAATGCCAGCAATGGCCCGAACAAAACGAACGAATGGTCCCACGGCCTCATCGTCATGATTGACCATGAGCAACTGACGGCTACCATGGTTGCAGAATATGGCGCTCCTGACCCGGAGGGAGGCGTATCGGCTGGTTCTCAAGGCAGCATGCAGATGCTCCCGAATAACAACGTGTTTATAGGCTGGGGCGAGAAGGCTTACTTTTCCGAACACATGTCCAATGGCCTCCCAATCATGTATGCGAAGATGGCACTTCCGGAATCCTTGGTCATGATTTACCGTTGTTACAAATTCAATTGGACAGGTTTACCCGTCACTAGTCCGTCTCTCTGGACCTACTCTCGGACGGGCCAAGACTGGGATGGCATGATGTTCTACGTTTCTTGGAATGGAGCGACTGAGGTCCGGACCTGGAATTTCTTCACTTCAGACAACCCTAAGGGTCCGTGGGAGCCAGTTGCGAATACCCCTTGGTCAGGTTTTGAGACACAATTCCACCTCGACGCCTACAAAGAATGGTCTCTCGCGCAAGCTCTAGATGAAAATGGACGTGTCTTGGGTGTCTCATCTGTGTCCAAAACATTTGTTCCATCGCCCGGTCTGATGGCGTATTGCAACGACGAAGGATGTGGGATCGCTCACCTGCCCCCAGATGACGAAAAAATCATACAGGGAGGCATCGATTTTCGACCTCATGGTCCAAACTACTCTACCGGCTACGATACCGAAAATTACTTTCCGGGTCTTGAGAATCCACCCGAGGAAGAAGAAAATTCAGAAAGTCATTCTGGCTATGTACGAGTTGGAAGCGTGACGATGCTGATTGGATTTCTGGCACTCATGACTGGGCTAGTGGGGTTCTGTTTCTACCGACGTCGAGCAACTCAGCTCGTCAATGGCTGGAGCGACAACATACAGCAATACCTTGCGGGCTGGGAGGAGGCGTACTTCTCCAGCAGGGCGAGACAGGCGTTTCTAGGCAAGTACGCACAGGTACCACAGAACGGAGCCGCATGATCATACGCCTTTGTTTTTTGTTTCTCTTCATTTTTTTTGCATGACCATCGCAAGAAGCCACAGTTCTGGGCGGTCCATCATTTTCATTTTTGGGCCATCTTTGCCATCCTAGATGAGGGCGACACAGGATCAGCTACTAGCATACTCTCGGCGTTTGGAGGGGTAGACCGTTCGTCTTGGCATGATTACTTTTTGTCTCAATCAGGCGTTATCTGAGCCTGAGCCTCGCATGTCTGTCCGAGATACCTTTTAGACCGCTATCTCGTTTTGTACAAAGATAGTGGCTGTCCAATGCCCAGCAATTTTTACGCGCTTACGTTGAAGTTGTAGTATAGTCAAAAATTCCATATCACAGCTGCTCAAGCTGAAGACTTGACATGCATCTTGGCGATATTATCATTGGCGACTTGGCTAAAGATTCGGATATTGCATGTACAACCGGAAATCCATTACCTGTGCACTGTTTTTTCTATGTAGGGTCCTTTGCATGAAAAAGTTGACCAAAAAAAATGATACAGGTGGAGCTCGACCTGTCCTCGATGTAGTACTGACGAGAACCCCTACTTGCTGCACTGTCAGAATCCTCAGGTATGGCTTGGAACAGGGCCCCACTCAGCCGAATTCTAAACCCTTTGGAACACAGTAGGGGGACGCACCCGACTCGCCAAGACCTTTAGATCGACCAGCGAAATGAGAATATGTGAGCTTCCAGAGCTACAAATGTCCACACCGGCTCTCGCAGATAACAAAAACGGCCACGCCAAGGAGGGAGCAGGAGCGCCACTGCGAGGGCCATAACGCGGTTTCAGGCCGTTGCCGTTTTCGCGCGGATTCTGCTGGGATTACTGCAAATCATGCGTTCACGGCGACGTGACATATACACGCCGGCGACAGGCATGTGCTTCGGCCAAGATGGAAATGAGGGATGGCAAATGATGATGGGTCGACTTTTTGATAACACGGATCAGAGCCTCTCCGCCGGCCGTGATCAACCTGTCGCTTGCCAGACGGATATCAAAAGTCTTGGCGCCGCGTGTACGTTTTCTTTTTGATTGATGCGCTTGTTACAAACCCTGCCTGGTTGCAAACAGGTCCATACTTTGATGCATCAGGCTCGCAGTACTTGCTCTCCGCGTCAGCGAGTTCGTCACGGTGGAGATGCTACGTAATCCGTGCTGGGAGACAACCAACCCCTGGAGATCGATGTCAGAGACGGCGGGGGCGGGCCTGGGTGCAGAGTGCAGGACGCATGGGAAGCGTCGTGCATCGGCTGTGGCTTGAGCTGGTCGCCAAGAGCCGTGTTCTCCGTAATGTACGGGATGTTGTGTTACGATACGTTGTAGGGCCCCCTGATTAGAATACAGTCCCATGCACCCTTGCACGCCAATTGCCTCCAAGCGTGAGCGTGCCTGCGTTGGATGCGAAACTGCAAACAGACCCGATATCATCAGCGTCGCTCCTTTGCACAGGTGGTCCTTTTGCCGAGCAACCCTCGCTGACGACCATCAATACCTCCCCGAATTCGATGTACATTAATCCATAATTCAAGCCAGATGTCGTTCAATCGCGGTTGCTCTAATGAATGAAGATATTGAAGACACTCACTGGAGAGCACTGGCAACACCGACCCTTTCACCTCAATCTCACGCCTTCTGAATCGACCAACCGCTCCTCCCTGTGCCTCTCCCTTGTGCCTCTCGATCCTTGATTCCCCAGAACATGGTCTTCCACGGCCGCACCGTCTCCGGATCACAATACTTTGACGAAGACCACCGTCTTAGCCTATCCGCGCGCTCTCCCCATACGTCTCAGCCGCCACATTTCTCCTTTTCACCGGTGGAGGAACGACGTACGCCCATTTCTCCCCAGTTTCCGCCGCGACCGATCCTAATGGAGCGGTCGCGGCGATACAGCAGTGCCGCCGAAGCGCAGGCCTCATGGCTGGGCATGCCGAATAAAGATCAACTGGCCATCCTCATGCTTTCGCGCATCGTCGACTTCTTTCAGCAGGCCAGTATCCAGACGTACATGGTGCATCAGCTCAAGAGTTACAATCCTGCGCTGCCGGACTCGACAATCAGTCACCAAGCCGGAGTGCTGCAGGGCGCGTTCACTGCGGCTCAGATCGTTACGTCCGTGTTATGGGGTAGAACGGCAGATTCGGCATGGAGCGGCAGGAAGACGGTGTTATTAATTGGGTTAATTGGTACAGGCATATCGTGTATTGGGGTAGGCTTTGCCACAACATTTGCACAGGCGGCGGTATGGAGGATGATAGGAGGGGGAATCAATGGCACGGTGGGTGCAGCGAGAACGATGCTGGCCGAGAGTGTGCCCAAACAGTACCATTCGCGCGCATTTCTATTGCTTCCCCTGGCCTTCAACATTGCAAATATGATTGGGCCTGGTACGTTGCAAATTCACAATGAGCAATTCAGGTTTTGGAAGCTAATTAGCATTACAGTTTTGGGCAGTATGCTGGTAGACCCGGTGAGCTCTTTTCCCCAATTTTTTGGGCCTCACTCGCTCTTTGGCGGGCCAGAAGGCGTACAATGGATGGCGAGGCATCCTTATGCGCTCACCAATCTCATGAGCGGGGCGTTGCAATTCATCTGCGCGGGTTTCGTATTTTTATATTTGCGGGAGACGCTCAAAGCACGCCTCAGTTCCGAGCAGCCGGATCTCCGCGACATCATCCAAACCTTTGTGCAAAAATGGACGCGCAAGTCGGGTGGAATACTGACTAGACCTTCGATGAGAAGAACGAAAAGCGGGCGCGTTCCAGATATGCAATCGCAAGGTTTGCTGGACAACTCGGACGATGAGGTTGAGATGCCGGAAATGAATGATAAACACCAAAATTCTGTTCCTTCTCAGTTGAGAAATGAAAAGCCTGTTGCTCGCCTGCCCTTCCGTCGCATCTGGACGCCCAACGTCATCTTTACACTTCTCTCCACCGCCATTTTCGACTTCCACATGGGGTAAGATTTCTCTCGCCAGACTTTAAATATTCACTAACACAGCAGTTCAACAGCGCATTCGCTTCTCTCTGGCTGCTCTTTCTCTCTACTCCGCGTACTCTCCATTCCTCCAACCCCGATTTCATCCCCGCTCCCGTTGACGACGTCGATGTGGACTTTGGCAACATGCCAATGGAAGGTGACGACCTATCCTTTGATACCCCCGAGTTCGACACCCCCGAATTCGACACTCCCGAAGGCGACCTTCCCCGGAGACTCGTTAAACGCGGTACGAACGCCATCGTCAAAAAATCCCTCAGCTTAGGAGCTTCCTTTTTCCAACCGCGTAGCTCTGAGGACGAGCCAGTCGGTGGTCTTGCGTTCCCGCCGCAGACCATTGGATTTGCTATGGCAAGTATCGGAGTGATTGGCGTTCTCCTACAGTTCCTACTCTACCCCAAAATCAACGCCCGCTATGGCCTGATGCGGTGTTTCCGCGCCAGCCTATTTCTTTTCCCCCCGGCCTACTTTCTCGCTCCTATGGTATCGCTCCTCCCCTCCGCGAGTCCGTCGCCCGACCCCGCATCCGGTTTCTTCATCTGGACTGGAATTGGCGGCGTCGTCTTCCTCCAGGTTGCGGCGAGAACGTTTGCACTCCCCGCATCAATCATCCTACTCAACAATAGCTCGCCTCACCCTTCGGTTCTGGGTACGATTCATGGACTTGGGCAAGCAGTTTCGGCCACTTTCCGGACGCTAGGCCCAATGGCAGCCGGGTACTGGTTTGGCGTTGGTTTGGAGAGGGGAAGCGTGGGGTTTGCATGGTGCCTCGTCAGTGCCATCAGCATTGGAGGTTGTGTGGTCAGTTGGTGGGTACGGAATGGAAGCGGGCATGAAATATTGCTTCCTGGTGAAGAAGGGCCACAGGATTAAGATTCGCTATCTCCAGCAAGGAGTCTATTTGAAGAGGTGGTTAGGCTTTTGGTATAGGCCTCGACAGCGTCGCTTGTTTTTTCTGACACGTCTTTGCATATGGTTACACGTTCAGATGCCCGCATCGAAGCATTAGAGTTGGGATTGCCATGTTGGTCGTCTTGAAGTGTACATCATTGGGCTGCATTGCTGCATTTCTGTGCGGGTGCATGGCATGGGAGTTCTTTGTACAAAAGGAGGCTTCTTTCTCGCATTTGCATAAAAACTGACCACTTTGTACAGCTACTATTATACAGATGCAAAAACGAATGTTTATACATGCTGAGATGCTTTTACGTTCACAAGCTGTTGGGTTAACAGAGTCTCTTTTTTATCTTTCAAGTTGCGCAGATCGCCCGTGAACAATCGCCAAAGATCTCTCTAGGTCCTTTCATGTCTCTGTACAAGCTGCACCTTGATACACACTACCTGTCTAAAAGGATATTCGAGCTTGACCTCTTGCCTCATTCTCAGACTGCATATTCCATGACTCTTACTGCCATGCACAGAATCGGCGACGCCGGGGAGTCGTCGTAATCATCCATCTCGAAGATAATTACCCACGGCACGCTTCTTCCGAGCCGACGTCCCTTTCATCCAAACTGGGCAGGACTAGCCAGCATCAGACCTAACCTTTTCCAACCTTTTCTTTTCGCTGAGATATACATGTGGCGGTATTCTTTCCACGGCTTGGGCGGGCATTGATACTCAGCCGTACCGGCAGCGCTGACCGGCTGTCTTGGCTACGTCCAATGCAAGCCGCGAGATGCTGCAGCATATGCGTAGCCAAAATGCGGGCAACATCACTCATCAAGCTACGCCTCTGGCGATGAAACGCTTGGGCGATTGGGGAGGAACGATGCGAATGCGAATACAACCGCCCCCAAATTCTATTCTTCATGCGGGGATGTGGCTCAGGTATTACCGCCTCCCGTGCCATAATCCTATTTTGGATATCGATTCGTCTTCTCTCACCGCCTACATTCGATACAGAACGTTCATAAGTCTTCGTCTTTTAAATTCTTTGGCATGAACTAGTGGGGCGCCACAACTCGAGCTTAATGTTGGATTTTTTCCGGTCACTCTTCTGGCGCTGGAGGTAGATCTTGCCCAGACGCGTCAAAATGGACCCAATACTAAAACGCCCTTTAATGTGCTGGCCATCAGCTTTCCGCATTGGCATTGGGTTATTCAGCACCCTCCGTTGTATAAACTTCCTTACTAGCAGGCCTTGCGTTCAGCTCAAATCTTAGATAAGATTAATCCCAGGCCATCTTCCCTCGATTTCCTTCTTCGTTTATTTTTCACTTTTCTACGTGGGCCGCTCTGGCCCCGAGCTGGCTCGATTCGAAGGAATCCATATGCTTCGGTACCCAAAGTCGCATTAACATTGTCAGGGAATGGGCAGTGACAGAAGTCTGGAAGGTGGATAGAACGCCTAGTCTGTGCCTCCTCCTTTCCAAAGCCCAGGAGCGAATTACAGCTTGTAACTGGAAAGTTTGGGGAATGCATAAGAAGAGGATGAAGAACCTGGCTCAAAGGAGATCCAACCAAAACCCTCGCCTTTAGAGAAGAGTGGACTGTAGAGACCCCGTACAAGGGTAGGAGTAATAAGATATCTGCACGGGTAAAATCGCTGGCTTTGTAACGGAAAATCAAACCATTGGTCAACAAAAAGAACAGAATTGCATTTTTGGAAATCTAGAATTAATCACTCTTGCTCGTGGCCCGTTGCAAGTTTGGATTCTTCGTAACGACTACTATGAAGTCGAAGGAATACTTGGTAATACCTTGGCTCCTTCTGTTGCTGTTAAAGCATTAACCAATGCATGGTGGCATTGACAGATGATGCTAACACAACAAACAAAGTTGTTATGAAAGACGTTTTATTACCTTTGCAACTGGAATATAACAGCATTCAAGAGCCACATGTCAAGACACGGACCAGTCTTCGGACGACGCTAGTTAGCACGTGGGCTACGGCACGGTAGGTAATGCACGTCGGAAATTTGGCCTCGCAAAGATGTGAATATTTGGTACGGAGCAGGTTTGCATGAACGCAAACTTTTCAGCATCCGCTACCAACAACCAACAATCCTTTTCAATGCCACCAATCTGCTCGCAAATCCCAGGTCCACCACCAGTTTGCGATGCAAGCTCGGTGGGTCCAGTGGAACAGTCTCTTGGCTGGACGTGTTTCATGTGCCGCCCGCACCAGTTCTTCCGGACGCTTCCATTTGCGCGATGAACGGCGATGCCGCCTTTCCGGTCCGCAGCGCAGGAAATAGACATTATCATTACGGCTGTATTATTGGAATTTTTTGTAATGGTCGCTTGACTCAGTGCACATTATTTCGCTTTAGGTAGGTGCTCATCGAGGGACGGGAGAGGGACCTGGCCTATAAGCTATAGTGAGTTATAATTTCTGGTGGTAAGAAATAGACAAAGCCCAGCAAGGATATCCTAGAAGGAAAAGGCTGCGAAATTTCAGTACCTCCTTGCTATCAAAGTCATCACATAAGACAAAAGCCATGGAAAGTTAAACCTGGCGTTGAATTAGTCTACGATTGGTCCTCTGCAAGTGTGCAATGCATGCTTAAGCAAATTCTCCAGATTGGCATCAACGAATGCGTAATCTTGTGTGATGACGGCCGGACGGGCTCTCTCTCAGTTCTCTCGAATCTTCGAAGGAGTCTTATACGTTGATCCAGGAATAAGAGATGATACCGCAAGACCGAGGAATCCATGCAAAGAAAGGTGTCAGTTACAATTGCAGACCAGGAGGCCCGAGAAGAGGAAACCAAGACATGTCTCGTGACTTGTTTGTGGCCTCTAAAAAGAGCTATCGCGAGATATCCTGATCTCCTTCTGTGTGAAAGGATAATAAGTAATATTCGAAGTGGGTCTATTTTATCAGCCTTACTGTACAGAAGTCTACACAAAATACATATGTACAAGAGCCCAAACATGTTGGCCACAAGGTATTGTCATCTGCCATTTCCATCTTCCCCGCCTACCTCACTCTCCTTATCAGTATCAATCTCCTCAGAAGATTTCACTTCCACTAGATGACCTGATGGTTCTTCCTTTCCCGCTCCAATTGCCTTGAATTTTGCCCTCTCGTTTTCGGCCTCCTCAAGCATATCCTGCAGTGTCAAGCCACCGTGTTGCCTCTTCTTCTCTCGCTCCTGGACTTCCCGCCACTCATGAATCCGCTCATTCGTCACGTCCGTGACTGTTTTCTCCGCAGCCGAAACATCCGGCTCCGCCTCTTGGTCATATTCGTTTCTGTCTGACCCAGGGTCGTATTTTTGGATGGGCTTGAAGTACTCTGTTGCTCCGGGAAACCAGCCCATAGCCTGCATATACACCGAAGGTTGCGGGTGAGAGGCTAGCTCGACGAGCTTAAGGGTAGACCGCATGAAGGATTGTATGGCAGATGGCAAAGGGCCCGTGACATTGGTATCTTCATCGGGCGGTTCTTCCTTTGCGGGATCTTCTGGTTCAGACTCCTGCATATCAGAAGGGTAAGGAGCCTCCTCGGTCGATTGTCGATCCGCTCCTGTGGCCGAGGTATTGATTTGGTGGCCTTCTTCAGGCTGGCTTGAGAGCTTCTGAGATTGCACCAAAGGCCTGATGTCGTCATATTCCGAGGTCTGTGGTGTGGATTGCCCAGTGCTGGGAAAGGGTAGACGCATCTTCAGGGTGACCTCGTTATAACTTCCACCAATCCGACCTCCTTCTACACCATGGTACTCGAGCTTATGTCCATCGAAGTCGAATGCAAGAGTCTGCTGCTGCTCCAATCTGGCGAACATGTACTGCACCATGACTGGTTTCGATCTCGAAGCTTCTTTATCCCTTCCCTCTTTTGGTAACTTTGTCTTGCTCTTTCCCTTCTTTTTGGCAGTTTTTTCATTCTCCCCCTCACTTTTGAGTTCTGAGGCTTCCTCAACAGGCTGGTAAATTGGTAGCTCCAAATTGAGAGGAGCACGAAGCTTCGAGCCTGGTTTCTTGTAGCTTTGCTGTAGTTCCAGACAGAAGTTACGAACGCTCGGATGGTCGTGGAGCTCTTTCGAGCCTTGCACATGGCACTTGGTATCAAACCGTACATCTGTTCTCTTCGATGGCAGCAATAGATCCGTGTGTAATCGCTTTACCGTAGCAAATATGCCAGCAAGCTCAAGTGAAGATGGGTGCACATCGAAGTAAAGGGAAATTTCGGGGTGCTTATGAATGGCACCGACGCCCTCTTGTGCAAATGGAGACGGTAGCAGTACAACCCTGAGCGAAGTAAGCCAGGCCAACCCCGTGGGTTTGAGTCGTTTCAAAAAGGGAAGTAGTCCAGAAGGCTCGGGAGAGAAGACCGAACGCCTGCCAAGACCAACAGTTTTTCTTCTCGCTTCGCTATGCGCAGAATTTCTCAAAAAATGAGCACTATCGCTACCGTGAGGATACAGAGCATGTCCAAGCGTTGCTGACATCTTTATCGCAGGAATTTGGTTCCAGTATTGAGTGAGATAGGACGCCTCTCCCGGAACCTGTGAGATAAACTTTGTAAGTTTGGGCACGAGAGGATGTGAAGGACCTATATTGTGTCCTTGTGGTTTTTCGACCTCCTGTGTGGTGGATTGCCCCGTTGACGTAGCGCGCGCCGAAGCCCGCGTCCATCTACTAAGAAGCAGATGTTCTAAGGTAAAGGGTCGACGATTACAGGGCACGAAGCTTCGAATCAATCCATCTTGTTCGCCGTCGAGGACAGTGGATGAGGATATTGTTTTTCGGAGACGTAGCACGACAAGAAGCATCCGCTGAGCATCCTCTGCATCTGCTTGTTTGACAGCGTTCAGAATGATCTACAAAAGTCAGCAAAAGCGCCAGCAGAGTGACAGACGTTGATTCTTACGGTGTCCTGTCCGACAACTTGGATGTTGGTCCGAGTATATTCCTCGATTTCCCTCAAATGGTGTGGATTAAGAAGAGAATCCTTTGAACCCGAAAGACGACCTGTTCGGGGTTGTTTTTGAAAAGGACACAAATCGATTTTTTTGCTGTAAATATTTGTAAGAATACCGGCAATATCGTGCACCGTATTTCGAGCCGTGCGTAGATCAGTCGTGATTCTAATGATAGAATTGTTATCTGGGAGCGATATGCCTTCAATCTTTGCTTTTCTACGGTCTCGGATCTGTTCCAAATGGGACGGTTCTAGATAGCGTCAGGAGAGCCTCATCATCTGCAGAGTGAATACTCACGCCCAAGATTTAGTAGGGATAGCTGCCAAGAAAAGACGCCAAGCTCAAGTTCTCCAGTCATATCCTCATCCTCTTGAACATGTACTCGCCAATGGCCTTGCATCAACTTCGTCACAAGTGCACCTTTAGGTGACTTATTCTCGGGAACCTCGATCTGCCGCTTTTCTTCGAGAGGTAGCCTTTGCAATGACGAAGATTGTCCAGGTTTCCAAATGGATCTGGACCGGAAGACCGACTCAGCAGGCTCCTTGATCGAAGAAGTTCTAGGCGCGGGTTTGCTCTTCTGCAGGTATGCTCCCAGCTGCTCCATGGTATAGCCTTTGTAGAGTATTCCATAGACGTCATCATACTCGGACCTGGACACGGATATGGGACCATTTTGGCTTCCTCCCATGTTCTGGCGTAAGCTATCGATGTTGGCATTGATTTGTTCTTCATTCGGAGCCGTTCCTTCGGATTCCACTATCTCTACTATGTTTTTCTGGGAAAGAGGCTTTTTACGAGGATCGTCCTTGAGCATGACCGATCGCCATGCTGGCTTCTTTGGGCTTCCACTGTGGTCTGCGTCGCGCAAAACGATAACTTCGGACGGCTTTCCCAGTGAGTCGATACTCAACTTGGCGGAATCCTCGACACTTCGATCACCTAATCGGCCATAGTGTTTCTTTTGTCGTCGTTTGTCCCCAGTAATGTATCGAAGCTTCTTCCCTAGCTCTTCCTTCTGCGGATATTTGAAGCTCTGCAGAGCTGCTGTGGCACTTTGAAAGTGACGCCGAGTTGGAAAGAGCCGCAAGCGACGACTTAGACGGAGCTGGCACCGAAGGCATATTGTCTCGAGCAGCGCGAGGTGGGCGTACATATGATTACACCACCATGAACGTACTTGATGATGAAGCTTCAACCTGCAATTATCGTTAGTTCTACCTAGGTAGAGATCAAATTTCAGCCCGATGTTTAGCCGGCCGCGGTCAATCTTGCCGGGAGTTTGTAAGGAGCGCACCTAAAATTCTAAGGAGCGCACCTTCTAGCCACTTCAGCTGTAATGAAACATCTTCCTACAACGTGCAGTTTTTGTACCTTTTTCAAGTGTTTCTCACCCTAACTATTTAACAAAATATATCCAGAAAGGCTATGGGACTCGCAATTGATCGGGAAAAGTCCCTATGCTTCGTGCTTTTCGCATCCTAACCCTAAATCCAACCCTAATCTTCTAATCTAATCCTAAAAATTGATATTATTGATTTTGAAGACGAAGTACTCTGTTCGTTGTAGAGAGGTGTTTCATTACAGCCGAAGCGGCTAGAAGGTGCGCTCCTTAGAATTTTTAGGTGCGCTCCTTACAAACTCCCAATCTTGCCCTTGCCCTCAGGCCTGCAATTTGCTTTTAGCAGGCTCGGTAGGTCCTTAGTCGTCCATGGACATATCACGTCTCTAGTATTTGTAAACTCTCGCTTGATGTTGTCTCTCATTTCATGCTTCGTGCAGAGAGCTCGCAGTATGCAACATGTCGCACGACAATCACGAACCCAGGCAACGGTCGATCTACCAATGCAACTCACGCAGCTGTTTCTCAGGATTATGAGTTCCGATTGATTGCTCAGTGTGACATTCTGAGACTCTAACGTGATCTCGGCTTACTTTCTGAAAGTGTGGACTTGAGATAATATAGACCGAAAATCAGCCCAGAGTCTCCGAAAAGAGCTTCGCTAACTTTCTAATCAACCCCTAGACCCTGTACATTGCTCGGGTTTCCAACTTTATCGTTCCAAGAGATACGCCTTTCTGACTCGGGAAACAAAAATCATCCTTCTGTCCGATTAACGATAGTATCGTATTACGCGTGTTTCCGGCGCGAAACCCTGCGCAGATCTGACTATTATCTCTAGTCTTCTCACTCATGCTCTCCTTGTGTGCCTTCGCGTATGGATTACCGTCTCCGAGGCTCTTCGCCATCTGGCTCATCATTTGCCCGCTGGAGTCCGGGATCTGAATTCCCAACTCTTCCGAGCTCAACCGCGGGGTCTTGTCCATGGATGACTATCTATTACGCCGGCGTTTGCACTATCAACCTGCATTGATTGGGTTCAGCTTTTGTCTCTTTAAAAATGACATCAATCAATCACCAAAGACAAGGTGACCTACTTATTGCCTGTCGCTTGTCTTTTGCATGGGTCCGCCAGCTTCTACTGCAGAAGCGAGACTATCGATATTGAAGTCGACTCAGACGCCATCGGCACCGGTGAGATAAAGATACCAGTATGGCGTTGCGATGAAAAGGCCGCCACCCACAATGTTGCCAAGGAGTGTCGGGATTATAGATTTCCAGATGTAGTAGTCGCGCCAAATGGAGCACCGCACCAGATTTCCATCAATATTTAGATTATGAAGTGCGTCCTGGTCAAGGTGATAAAGCAGGATGTATTTGGACAACTTACCCATAGGAATGGAAACCATATTCGCAATAACGGGATCCAATGCCAATGCTACAAATGTCGCCGTCGGCCACCAAATCGCAGTAATATTGCTTACGACTTCTCTGCTGCTGCTAATGCTGGTAAAGACGGCAAAGCACACCAATCAATTCGCTCCCATCTCCCTCAGGAATATCTGGTATCATCCTGGTCGTTGCGCCTTTTGTGTGTAGCCAGTCGGACAGCGGCTTGCTGATATTCGGGCGACTATTGGAAGACTTCACCGTAGCACGTGGTTAAAGCCGTGAAGTAGAGGGAGCTATCGAGGTTCCCAAAGAAGAAAATGAAATAGGAAATGGCAAGATCTTTGATCCAGACTCGGCGATGGAGGAGGGCGGTTACTATGAACTAATTTGGCTTTGAGCTTCGTCCATGGATTCGGCATAGTTGGAATTTGATGTGCCATGATGATGGTGGTAAATAGATCAGCGCCGCTCAAAAACAATCGTAATAAGTCCTATCGGAAACATCAAAGCGCCAATTATGCGGATGAGACCCCGTGCATTTTCTTGATACCAGGGCGATGCATTGGTGCTCACTGACCCAGTATACCTTGGAAATCGGTGTCAGCCTGGTTCTGGCTGACTGAATCTTTCATGCAGATGCAATGAGAGCATACCTATGAAAGAGTTCCACCATAGCTTATCAAAGCGCATGTAAGCATTCTTACAACCAATTCTCGATACCAGCTCGATTGTCTGCTGTGGCGTGAAGCCGTCCATGATATGGGTCAAGTAAGTTCTTGACACGAAATGTGCTTGGTCTGAGGACGAAAAGACCCTCTACGGAGACCAAAGAAACTGAGGTCACAGGAGGAGAGTAAAAAGTGGCGAGCCTCATCCTTTGGTCGATACGAAGCCTTGCAACAGGACAGGCAACCCATTAATCTAATGGAAAAAGCCCTAGGATGTTTGTGAACCAAGAGGAAAGTAAACAATTTGAGATCGACTCCCTCGTGTAGCGTGCTCTGTAATCCGCGATCCGGAGAAAAGCCAACGGAGAGAAAGAAGCAAAGAAATAAACAGCATAATGACATAACGCCAATCGACATCAGAAGACACTAATATGAGATCGAAGTAGATCATGCAGATTTTGAGTATGGAAAGCCCCATGAGACAGAGAGATAAAGGAATTTGCTTATGGGAAAGATGGACTGAGCGGACGCGTATCTTTCCTTATCTTTGCATGTGTTTGCCCAGAGTACTTCACGAGTAATAAGTAGATTGGCTGAGAAATGTCGAGGACACTAGTGAAAGTAGATTCTCATTTTTAGTGTCTTTGACCTCCATATTTCGGCTCATGTGAGTGGGGATTTACCGGCCATTTCAAGAACATTGACTGTACCCGCTTCTAATTGGCTCACCATTTCGATGTGTCCAACCAACGTCCAAATTCTCCTTCAACCCTCATTGTGAAGAGAAGACACATGCGGTCATAGGACAAAACCCGTTCTTCGACATCGCTTGATGCTGATGACCGTCATCATTCAATCTGAATTGAGGACCCGATGGCGCAAATGTTCTAGCCACAGGCTGCAACATCCAATCTCGACCCAGTGTCTCCCATGTGCGAAACAGGTAGATCCCATCTCCAGCCGAGCAATCTAGGCACCAAGGAATAGTAAGATGTACTTCAATTTCAATCCTTCACCGATGCCGCTCACGAAGATATTTACAGCTGGGACACTACATATTCCACCGAGATAACAAACCATGCCTCGAACCCAGACGACGAAGGCACCATCTGGTTCGACGACTCGGATGCCGAGACCAAGATCGTAGACTATCTAAGATCCCTCGCTGAAGAGGGCCTTTTGGACCCACAGTCATCCAGATTCTTAGATCTAGGGACGGGCAACGGGCACATGCTTCTCGAGCTTCTGGACAACGACTGGGAGGGGGAGATGGTCGGCGTGGACTACAGCGACTCCAGCGTCCAACTCGCGAAGCAGGTCGCGGCACAGAAAGGTGTCAGGTCTGTGGAGTACTGGACCTGGGATATCCTGCGCGACGTCGCCGGAGAATGGCTACGAGATGGGTTTGATGTCGTCCTCGATAAAGGGACTTTTGATGCCATCAGCTTGAGCTCTGAGACCGACGTACGCGGAAGGAGAATCTGTGAAGGATACAGGGAGCGAATCGAAGGCCTGGTCAAAGCAGGAGGGTTCTTCCTGGTAACGAGCTGCAATTGGACCGAGGACGAGTTGAGAGCGTGGTTTGACGAGGGCGAGCTGAGATACTGGGGGAGGATTGAATACCCGAGCTTCACTTTCGGAGGGATGAAGGGGCAAACGATTTGCAGCTTGTGCTTTCAACGGAAAGAAGGCCAGGAGAGAAGAGAATGAATGGAGGGGACAAAAGAAAGAAGGATAAGGGGGTTTTGGGTGGGGGGGGGGGGGGGGGGGCATGTACCATTGAGGATATCGACTATAAATTTCTAATGTTGACCTCGACTTCACACGGTTGTCCCACTTGGATTCTTCTTCGGTTTATCCACGTCCCTTGAACTCAGTCAAGGCGCGAGTTTGGAAAGCAAGGAACGACCGGGAGAGTATGTGAAGTATGCAAGCCGTTGTCGGCCTATCATTCAGCACTACTCAATCACGCTTCTACATAAATTACCGTATGCAATGTGTCTGACCTACATATCTCGCATCGTTTTGGCTCAGTCCGGAAATACTTCAGCAATCACTTCGCGTCATGGGTATTCGTCACGAAGAACAGACAAGGCAAAGAGACTACAAGTCAATTATGGACTTGAATCAGAATAGCCGATGCTGAATCTGTTGCCAACACCAACGCCAAACTCGAGCAGCAAGCTGCTGTAGAGCTCCATCTATCGCCCTCAAAGCAGACAGCTTTCCCATCATCGCTCATCCTCAGCAGGATATAATCAAATCGCAGAGATATCTGTTCCAGTGAAAAGTCGTCAAGCCATTCATTCCTGATCCCCAGCCATGATCTCGCTTCCCTCCCCGAACTCTTCGTCCTCATCAATCGCCGTCGCACCCATTGCACCCATCAACCCGTTCACACTCGCATTCACGCCTGTTGGACCTTGCCCCTGGAGATGTCCTCCTTGAGCATGTCCATGAACCACGGCAAGCCCATGTTGACCGAAGTGGGGATGGTGAGGATCGGCTGCACCATCGCCCAGCATGACGCCGCCGCCGATTGGCGGATCCGGTCCGTCCTCGACGCCATCGTCGAACATGGTCGTTTCCCCATCGTAATTGGAGGTAGCATTGGTCTCCTCGTTGAGGTAACTACGTAGGCGACCGACGCCGAGACCGGAAAAGACGCAAAAGACGTCGCGTTGATGATCATTGAATTCTGTTAATATAGATCAGCATTCGAACACGAAGGATAAAGGGATAAAAAGATGAGAAACGAAGATTTACCTGGAGGGGCTTCACGGCAGTAACAGATTAGGTCTTCTCTCAGAAAGGCTTGCACGCCTGTAAGGCTGAGATGGGTGAGTTTTGGACAATTGTTTAGGAGGGCATGAATGCCATCGAGGCTGAGCAGGGTGCAGTAACTTAAATGCACTCTTTCCAGCGAACTGGCTGTAAGCGGGCTCCCTTGGCCTGCTTGCTTAGGCTTGGCGAGAGCGAGGATGCTGCGGTCGGTAATGCTGCCGCACTTTACCAATCCGATCCTCTTGAGTTTGGGTAGTGTAGCAAGCTGCTGGACGGAATTATCGGTGAGGTTTTGACAACATGCGAGGTCGATGTATCGGATTCGATTGCACAGTCTGACGAGTTGAGTAACACCTGCATCGGTGATGCGGGCGCAGTGACCGAGATGGATGTAGTGCAGGTTCTTGCCAAGCTTGGTGATGGCCATGACTGCTCGGTCAGTGATCTGTCTGCATTTGGCGAGAACCAGGTTTCTGAGCCTCGGGGCGGCATTGATGATCTTCTGAACGCCGGCATCTTGAAGCTCACCACAGTCGGTGAGGTCGAGTATCCTCAAGCTCTCGTAGGTGGCCTCTGCTGGGAGCTGGAGGAAGGCGTTGTCCGTAATTCGGCCACAGTGCTGAAGCCGCAGTTCACGAAGCTGACGTCCACCATCGATGAGCGCTGTGACCGACTCATCCTCGAGAGATCTGCAGTCGTGCAGGTCGATTTCAAGGATGGAGTGGCAATTGTCGGCGAAAGCCATGATGGAGCGATCAGTGAGCTGGGAGCAACCGTTGAATTTCAATCGCTTGACATGTTTGCAGCTCTTCGCTACTGCTTCTAAGGATTCGTCGGTGATCTTTCTGCAGTTCGTGACGTTCAGTCCTTGGAGTCTCAAGCAGTGTTGGGCCACCTTGTGCATCGTCTTGTCTGTGATGTGCTCTAATCCTGTGATGTCGAGGGCCAGAAGATTACGGTTCCCATCAAGCAAAGGCGCCAAACTCAGATCAGTGAGCTTCGAGCAATTCGTCAAGGTCAGACGTTCGATCCTCTTGCAGCCCGAAAGAGGAAGCACAGTACCATCACTGACTTGGTTGCCCAGAAGCGACAGGTTGAGTCGCTTGATCAAGTCGTGATAGGCAAAGTAGCTCTCCACCGCTCTGACCGATCTTGTAACATTGTGCAGACTTTGCCAATTATCCGTTGATGGCCGTAGCCATAGCAGCCCTACTGCATTCCGTGCCCAGTCTTTCGATACTAACATGCACGATCGCAAATCCGCAGGACTGGAGGACAGCCTCGTGAATACGGCGATGAGGAGTTCGGCAGGAAGTCGGCAGATGGGCGACCTTCGACATCTCTCGCCAAAATCACGGGCCGAATGCGGCGATATGTCTCTCGATATAGATCCGCCTAACGACGACTGGGAATCATTGGGATGTAGCATGAAAGAGTCATTATCGTCGTCTTGGCCGCGCTCCGGAGAGGTCGAGGCTGAAGATTCGGAGTCGGAAACGCGGGGGATGCGCTGCTCGCGGCAGCTGCGCGAGACCATGGTAGAGGACGAGTAAATCAGTTCACTCTGGTAAAGAGTTTATGGCGTTTGTGAGTATTCGTAAATCGTAGATGGTGGAAATACGAGTGGTTCTTGAAGCTCATTGAATTGCCATGCAGTGATGTAGCTGTAGCGCGCGGCTGACAATTTTTGCTCAGGTTGGGTTTTTGGCGGAGTTTGGATTCGGTAGCAGCAGATTGAGTCCCTGAGAGCCCGTCTCCACGGCAAGACACAAGGTAGCCGGGCAGGTGGTCTCGAGGATCTGGATGGTCGCGTGCGTTGGTGGGTTGACCTGGGATGTTTGTAATCCGACGCCCGGGTGACGATCTACCCAGTCCGCCAGAGAATCAAGCACGGTTGGCAAAAGACAGTGGTTGTGATTTGAGTAGTTGCGAGGAGTCGACAAAGAAAGGAAATACACGAGGTGGTCCGAGAAGAGGAGGAGGATTTAGGGGAAGGTACCTAGGTAGGTAGGGTTTTGGCGTGAGAAGGTAATTAAGGTAGTTGCTGGTGCAGGTGAAGGTCAAGGTTTAGGTAGGGTGCTCAGTCAGGTTGTGTTCGCTGGCACCGCCGGCCCACATCCACATCCACATCCACATCCACATCCACACCCACACTTAGACAGTCAACAACAACACCACCTTATCCGTCCTGAGATGCAGAAACTAGGACCTGCGCGCAGAATAGAAAAACCGTGCTGCTTTGATACTCTCCCAACGTTGGTATTTCTGACCTATTGCTCCTGCATCTGTCTTTGCTCACCGGCTTGGCCGTGTCACAAGCGAAGATGCTTAAGTGTAAGAGCAATTGCGCGTACACGTCCTCAGCAGAAGATAAAACACTGGAGCCTGAAAGAACATGTCAATATGCTTGAGATGTCGTATCATGGTTATCTACGGAGCACAGCATTATGTGGCATTGAGAACAGCGATGAGCCATGGCATGCGCCTCGAAATGCCGCTCCAGCTGGCGCCATTCAGCTCTTGAGGATCGCAGACACTGCAAATCGCACATCATCCTTTCGTGCCGTCAAGCTTCTGTGCCGTGCTCTCCCATATATATTCGAACTGCATGTCCATTGTTTCAAAGTAGCTGCCTAGAGAGCAACGTCACCATCCTGCCGTTTCACGCCCCCAGGCCATATCTGAGTCGAGTATCCGTAGCATGTCCACCTGCCACCAGACCTCCACGCCACCCTCTCGCCCATTGCACACCCAACGACCACCTTTGCACCTTCGTCCGAACCTCTCTTCCACCCTGTCGTGAAAGCAATGGCGTAGATCTCCAAATTTCGCACCTCGTCCTCCAGAGATCCATTCGCGACGTGGATAATGGCTGCCCAATTCCGTCCTACCATGGCCGCATCGGCCTCCGTACCTCAAGCCGCAGCCTCTTATGTTCCCCCCCCTCGAGCGCCGAATGCGCCTCCTGGAACGTTTGCGCCTGGTACGAAAGTCCAGGTCGGCCAGCATAGGGTCGTGATTGAAAAGTACTTGTCAGAAGGTGGATTCGCGCACGTCTATGTCGTCCGAGTACCACCTTCGGGAGGAAAGACCGAAACGGCCGTCCTGAAAAGAGTTGCCGTACCGGATAAAGAGACGTTGGCCAATATGAGGACTGAAGTGGAGACTATGAAAAGGCTCAAAGGTCACCGGCATATCGTCACCTACATCGACTCGCACGCATCACAGCTGAAAGGAGGAGGCTATGAGGTCTTTCTCCTCATGGAATTCTGTGACGGTGGAGGACTGATCGATTTCATGAATACCCGACTACAGAATCGTCTCACCGAACCCGAGATTCTCAAAATATTCTCAGACGTGGCCGAGGGTGTCGCCTCGATGCACTACTTGAAGCCCCCACTCTTACATCGAGATTTGAAGGTTGAGAATGTCTTGATCGCAAAGTCTACCTCGTCAAGGGCTTACAAGGTCTGTGATTTTGGCTCTGCTGCTCCACCAAGGCCTGCCGCGACAACTGCCCAAGAAGGCCGACTTATTGAGGACGACGTGCAACGCCACACAACCATGCAATATCGAAGTCCAGAGATGATCGACGTATACCGAAAACAGCCGATTGATGAGAAAAGCGACATTTGGGCTCTGGGTGTTCTTTTATACAAGCTATGCTACTACACGACTCCTTTCGAGGATCAGGGTCAGATGGCAATATTGAATGCCAGTTTCAAGTATCCCAGTTACCCAGTCTTTTCGGACCGGATCAAAAAGCTAATAGGTAAATGCCCATCCGGACACCGTTTGAAGGGCTTGCTTACACTTTATACACAGCCTCGATGCTCCGAGAGAACCCAAAAATGCGGCCAAACATTTACCAGGTCATCGTCGAAGTGTGTGCCATGCGCGGCGCCGACGTTCCTATCAAAGACGTAAGCCTCGATTGTCCTGCTGCGCGGCAGTCACTAATAAAGCACAGATCTATGCACATCGCACACATTCAGAAGTACGAAGGAACCAGGAATTGCCTACGCCAAGTCCTGACGTAACATCGCCTCCTCCCTCAATCGGACTTCAGAAAACAGAGCCCGTCCGTCAACAACAGTCAATTCCGGAAGTTACCCCGGGGAGACGTGGGAGACTGCCGCCCCCTTCTCAGCAACAGCAGCGGAGCGCAAAGCCCAGCCCTTCCCCCGCGCGAGGAGCCTCGAATGATCCGTTTGCCGCACTTGACAACCCTTCTCAGCCCATAAGAGCGGCTGCTGTCGATGAGCTTTCGAGCCGATTTCCGTCTCTGGATGAGTTCTCGATTCTGCACGACAAGGGTAGCAAGTTTAATTTCGAGCCCTCGAGTGCACCGGACGAACAAGCACAGGGAAGTTTGAATAAACGGGTCACAGATGCCCTGGCAGATCAGGCCTTTGCACAGCCCAATACTTCCAGCAATGAACTCCCCTCCCGTTTACCAGGTACCGCCGGCGTCTCAAGGTCGACCTCGCTGCGTAAGGACAGAGGGCAAAATACAAGAGTGCCCCAGATTTCCTCGCCACAAGCGATCCCACAACCCGCTCCACAACGTCCTTCTTACACGTCGACTGGCACGATGACATCTCCATCCCCGCCTCCTCAAGTGAAACCTTCAGAAATAAACAGGCGTCCAATATGGCGGGTGCCCGTACAATCTTCTGGCGACCACCGAGCCAGCAGCCAGCCTATACCATCGGACAGCGCCATCGCCGCAGCTGCATCATTGAAGCCAACCAACTCTCAGCAGCGACCTTCGCTTACAGACCTCCACCGCTCTCGCTCTCAGACTAATACTAGAAATACCTTGAACTTACCCAAATCTCCGGCTTCTTCCCGGCCGTCTCTGGAAGGCCAGCGGCCAGCGGCCCTTGATTTGTTAAGAGCTAATGATGAACTGGGCGACAATCTTAGTCGCTCGAAATCAGCTAATTCACGCAACTGGCCCTCTGGTACTCATGTCGAGTCGAGTCTCGACTTTCTACGCGACAAAGAGAAACAGCAGTCTCGTCGCGGGTCCTCACGCGGTGCTTCCCTGGATCTACCAAGACCGTTCATCACGACGACCTCGGAAATTGACCCCTCCTTGGACCCTGATGATAGACAAATCGCCTCAGACATGGAATTTCTACGGAAGATGGAATCTGAAGATTCTTCCAAAAAACGGCATCACCGTCGTGTTAGCAGTGGCAGCAAGCACACTAAGCGCTCCAGCATGCCCTCGATATCTCTTTCCAAAACCAAACACAACCTTGCCGGCAAGTTTGGCGATGCTTTCCGCCGCTTCGAGGGCAACGCTGGACATTCCGGGCCGAAAACTCCAGAACAAGCAGAGGAAAGTGCCTATCTCAGCGCCAAGCATGAACTCACACCTATTGCTGGCTCAGAAGCTACCGGCAGCACAAGAGATGATGATGACCTGCGAATTGACGAAACAGAAGACTTGTCTCCTGAAGTCCGGCGGGAGCTTGAGAAGCGACTTCTAGAGCAGGAAGAACGACGGGTTGAAGCCGCAGCTGCCGAATACCGCAAACGGATGGCGGATGGTGGAAAGAGCGCTCCAGGGGGAAGTGCGAAGGCGAGCAGTATACAGAACCGCGTTCGGAACTTACTCGATGACGCTGAAGCACGGCCTGGGCAAAAGACGGCCGAAGGCTATGGTCGTTTTACCAAGGACCAGTCGTCATCCGAGGAGTCTCAATTACAAAAAGCACAGCAAACGAATGTAGGGTACGGAGGCGGCACTAGTATCAAGCCAAAACCCGTTCTGGGAAACCTACGTCAGCAGCCTCAACAGCAAACAAGTCTACACAGCGCGTTGACGCCGGCACAAATTTCTGCACAGGCTCGCCCGCCGGCTTCAGCTCCTCCGGCAGGACAACGTCCAGAGGCAGGCAGTCGTCCTGTAGCCCCTCCCAAACCATCGCCGAAACCGGTGGCACTCAGGACAGGAAGCGGGATTGACAAGCAGCTCCCCGGTTTACCTACGAAGCGCAGTCCTCTATCTCCATCGGGAGCCAAATCAGCCACTGCCTCTGCTACCGAGGTACAGGGATTAGACGGGGCAGCTGAGGAAGATTGGGAGGCTGATTTCAGCAAACGCTACCCGAGTCTGAGCGGCTTAGAGATGGTTGAGCGACAGGTATAAGAAACGATGCGTGGCAAGAGACCACAACCAGCTTGAGATGCAACTCAGGCTGCCGCAGTAAAAGTGGGTTGAACATTTGTTGCATGTTTAGAACAGGTCGATGGGCGGTACTTACAGCCAACAGATGATTACATCTTGTCTTGGGCATAGAAGAGGTAGTTATCTTTCAGAGGAGGGTTCGGGGCAACGATGTATATGATATGTTAGACGTAAAGAGGTCTGCGCATCGATAGACTTTAGAGAGCATGCCTTCCCCAGAATAAGTGCAGGAATGCGGGTTTCGAATCAACGGTTGGTCTCAGACGTTCACTGAATCACCATCCGGGACGCTCCATGATTTGCTTCTACTTCTCTCGCGGTCATGTCGGACAAACAGCCTCGTAGTATAACCAGAGCCTTATTCATCGAAATTCCATGGCGCATCGTGTACAGCCCCTTCTTGGCGACGTCGGATTGCCATTGCCAAGCAAGCAAAATTGCCAAGATGCGCTGAGAGTGCGGCGGACTTTGGAGGGGAAAGCCCGTCAAACCCTGCCACTGGAGCATAGGGGGTGCCGAGACATACGGAACTTGCCTAGGCTCGCATGTGTGCCCTGGTGTTGCAGCAGCAATACACCTCCATTGCGAAGCGTTAGGTGTGTATCTAGTGGCTATCATCAGCTTTCGAGACGAATTTCATCAAGCCTTGTATCTACGCTTCTCAGAAAGCTGCTAACAGATCCGGCAACACCTCACAAGTTGCTCGTGAATGCCATTCTGACAATCGGAAGCGGCGGACTGCTGCTGTGGGTTGTGACACGCCAAGAAATGCCAAGACATGCCAAGCCGCTAGCAGTCTCCTCCGCCGTGTTCACGCGAGCCTCCGCCCAGTAAGAGCGTTACGATGGCCAGGCGCAAAACGCAAGGGCAATGTACGAAGGCTACCAGGTCAGGCTCGTATGCTCATCGCCTCCTGCCGTAGCACCCAAGCTTCCTTTGTGCACCTCCTAACTCGCCAAGCCAGCTCCGCTCTTACGCCAAGATCTCGGCGTCTTGGCACCGCGGAACTCAGGCAGAAACGGCCCCGTTGGATCCAGTGTGTAGCCACTGTTATATAATCATTGCTCTCCCATCTGCTTGTGTCGAGCGGGCGAAAGCATCCGCTTCTTCTTACCAAGCATTTCAGCAACGCTGTTGAAGTTTAAGCCGGAGAGACTCGGCTCAAGGACGCCAGCGGAGAGACGCGCCAAAACCAGCCAATAGAAATACCGGTCAGCATGACGGCTGCTGTAGCAGAGAACTCGACTGCCTCGACGCCAGCAGGCCAGCAGCAGCAGCAAAATCAAGCTCCGCAAAACCAGAGTGCTCAACATCAATCTCCGCCCACGACAAATTCTGCCGTCGATTCTCTGACTTGTCAGTGGAATGCATGCGGTGAAAGATGCACGAACCCCGAGCTGTTATATGTAAGTTTATCCATGTCTCTTGACGACCTCAGTATTCCTCATCTGCATTCCAGGAGCATGTCTGCGAGAGGCACATTGGCCGGAAATCGACCAACAATCTATGCCTCACTTGCCAATGGGGCACATGTCGGACTACCACCGTTAAACGCGACCACATCACGTCGCACATACGCGTTCATGTTCCGCTGAAGCCACACAAATGCGATTTCTGTCAAAAAGCCTTCAAGCGTCCCCAGGATCTGAAAAAGCACGTGAAAACGCATGCCGATGATTCCGTCTTGATTCGCTCGCCAGAGCCCAATCAGCGCATGAATGGCGCTGGTCAAGCTTTTCCGCCTCAGCATGGTGGCCGTGGTAAGTTTCTTGACAGACATGATGGAGAAATGAGCCATTGATCGTTTAATCGTAGGTCTTCAAAATCTTGCAGCCAACGCAAATTACCACGGAGCACCAGACTACAACCTCGGTGGAGCTGCTGCAAGTTTTAATCATCATCCACACAGTGGAAACCCGTCCTTCTACAATGGCGGTCATCATAACCCAGCTGCCTCTGCCTACGGCCAAGTCTACTATACTGTGAATTCCCACGGCAACCAATCTTTTGATGCCGGCACGGATTTCAATTCCCGCAAGCGTGGGTTCGATGATATCAACGACTTTTTCGGTGATGTCAAACGCCATCGCATGAGCACTTCCTACAACGACAATAGCAGCCGCCTCGCCGCGCTTTCTGGCATCGCGCCGTACCTCGCTGGCACCTCTGGCTATGTCGGAGGCCCCATGGATGCCTATCCCTCGAATGGAGGAGGCGTGATGCCATCTTCATTTGGAAGCGGTGGATCTACTGGAGGCGGTGCTGGTGTAGCAACTCACCAGCAATATTCCCTCCCTCAACCCATCCCGCACATGGCTAACGCTCGCACCAAAAACGACCTGACCCAGATCGACGCTTTCCTCCAAGACATTCAGCAGAACATCTACGAACATCCTGCCCAAGCCGCTGCCGCAGGCGTCCAGCAACCAGGCGTTCATGCCATGCATTCTGCTTTCAATTTCCGCTCTGCTGACTCTCCACCTACCATGCACCAGCAAGCCTCCTCCGCCCCAGCAGGTGGTCAAGCCATGACGGCCCACGCCCTGGCCCACCTTGCAAATCCGCACGCCACAGTCGGAGCCGCAAACCATCTGTCTCCAGCCTCCGCCCACTCCATCGACACCCCAGCCCTCACGCCATCCTCCTCCATCACATCAACCTCCTGGGGCGGGTCCTCCCACTCTCCCGGCCCCAGCCATCGCAGCCATTCCGCCAGCGTCTCCACTGTTGCAAGCGCCACTCCCGCATCTCTCAACCCCAACAGCGCCGCCAGCGCCACCGCCGCCACCTTGTATCCCGTGCTCCCCTCCGTCCCCGCCATGAACGACCTCAGCAGCACGAGCGCCATGTCCTACCCCACCACCTCTGCCCCCGCGTCGGGCCTCGCCCCAGCCTTTGAAGACGGCCTGGGACGTCGGTATAGCAGCGGCAAGCTCCAGCAGGCGGCTCCCGCCTCTTCGTCTCTGCGACGACGTATGGAGGAGGGTAGCGAGATGCAGGTCGACGATGACGACGACGACGACGACGTCGCCGCGACACCCCGTGCATTCACGGCGTCACTCCCTACTGCTGCGGCGCACCTGGACTCGAGTGTGCTCGATCGGAGCATATTGCGCAGCCCTTCGGCCGAGAGCGCGAGCGGGAGTGAGGACTCGGCGGCGGATAAGGAGCAGGAGATGTGGGTGGATAGTATTCGTGTCGTGGAGGCGCTGCGGGACTATATCCAGCAGCGGCTGACGAAGGGGGAGTACGAGCAGTCGGAGATGGATTCGGCTTCGGATGTTGATGTTGATGCTGAGATGGGCGGTATGGACCGGGAGCTGGAGATGGGGAGGGGGGACGAGGTCTTGTATCCCAGGTTGGGTGTTGCGTGAGCAGGGGGGAGCGTGCTGTTTTGAGACGAGAAGTGGGCTGGATGTGGAAGAGGCGAATGGTATGATTGTGATGTGGTTGCGTATGAGATACCAAGTTTTTGGGGTTCTTGGTGGTTATCATGTATGCCACCGGCGTATGGAACCGGCTTTTCTTTATGCCAGAACTCTTTTCTTAGGTGGGCTTTGACGACTGTCTCTGCTTCCGAAATTATGTTTAGGTATGATGCGACGAATTTATCCTCTGAGAGCCCTAGTCAACCAATGGTGCCGGGTACTGCGCATGAAACATTGGATTTCCAGTCTCATTTTTCTATTCGACCTCAAGGTGAAGCCGAATCCTCCCCAGGTTATCTTGAGTCAAAATAACAAAGTGCACCCTCATGCAAGGTACATGGTGAATACATTTCGTCGATTGGCTTATTCAGGATATGAAGGTCTGATGCAATATTTTGTTCAACAATAGTTTACTGTAATAGTTTTGTTCCCGCGGGAGTTCATCAAAAATATGTAACAATATATCCCAAGCTCCATGTTGGTTATCGGTACATTGGTGATATTTTCGAGAAAGCAGAGAGAACGTGTCATTCTAAGCGCAGTACACTGTGGATACATTTGAGTTGTCTCAAGTCTCCTATTTTGTGGAAAATACAGACCAATCAACCGCAACATCCAATTTCGGCCTATCCATGATGAATCGAGAACATGCTATTGCTACCAGTGGCGTGGAAGGGTCGCTACTTGACTCATAGTGCTTGTACTGGAAATAATAAAGTAAAATCTGCTTGCGGAACAACACGCTTGGTTGATCCGTCAGGGTATGTATGTCTCTCTCCTCTACACGATTGGACATGACTCGCTCTATATCGTTCCCCTGCTCCAGAATCTGTGCTTACAAGTCTCGCTGTGACAAGCGACTGGACAGCAATCAACAAGTAACCATCCAATCAAGCTGGCTTGGTTACTGTGTTGCTCGCTCCCTTATCGAGATTTATCTCTCTCCATCCAAATACAGCCCGAGATTCCGGGGATCTGACAAGTAGTCTCAACGAAAGTCCAATCCAATCTCTGTTCCTCAATTGATATCCATAGGCTCTGCCTCTCGCCGCAAAGGCACGTTGCTCGTGTCAGGAGCAGGTACTGGACCCAACTGGCTTCCGATCTGCCCACCTACCGCCATCGCCGGTGTTTCTCCATTCACGTTGAAATTCATAATATTCATCGTGCGGGCATCGGAATGGTCATGTGATCTCATTGCCTGCTTGCCGCCCTCCCACCGACCAACCCCAGGGACGGCACGGTCGCGGTCTTGCAGTTCGCGGAGAATGGGGACCATACCGGTGATGCCCCGGTTCATCAACTCGAGCGCGGCCTTTCTCCTTCGAGGGCGGCGTTGGTTGTCGTGGATACGGTTGCCGGCGGGCACTACGTCGCCGTTGGTTTGGGGCGTCTCACCATTCGTTCGCGCATCATGAACGTCGGCGTCCACGTAGTCGAAATGCGCGCGGATCTCCACCCAGAAATTCACGCCGTCGACATTGAGCCGCGGACTTTGTCTTGCAGCAGCATCGAAGTCGGTCCAACGGACCCAAGCAATGTCTTCACAGTCGAGCCATTTCTGTTTGATGCGACTTGTCTCTGCGTGCCTTTCACATCGCTCCTCGACTGTGCTGGGCTCGCGTCGGGGCGGATACGACAACCGTCCACCGGAGCTAACAATTGCCCACAAACCGTCTCGCTGACTTCTCGTGCTCGGCTGGACTCTCCATTGCTTCGTCTCCTCATTCCGGGACATATCAACTTCATGAAGTCCTAGTAGGGCGCACGCCTGGAAATTTAGAACCCAGAGTTCCTTCGCTGCTGCTCTGTCGTCCTCGCTAGTCCCGGAAATGTCAATCTCGTCACCTTGAATTCCAATAACAGGCGTAAAGCGGGTTAGTATGCCCGGTTCAACAATCCCTCCTGCGTTGATATATTTGGTTCTCCGTAGCGGTAATTCTGTGCCAGCGTGACAGGCTGCAGCAATGGCGGGTGGGAGTCTCGATAATCGTTCTTCACGTTCACGCTCGCGCATTTCAATTTCTCGCTGTTCCGCCTCTTTTCTCGCCCGTTCTTCGGCTTCTTGTCTTGCCTTCTCCGCCGCCGCGGCCGCCTCAGCTTCAGCCTGTCTGCGGCGCGCATCTTCAGCCTCGCGTTCCGCTGCTTCACGAGCCAAACGCTGGCGTTCTTGCTCCGCTGCTTCGCGTTCGGCAGCTTCTTTGGCGAGTCTGTCTCTCTCCCTCTCTGCGGCTTCTTGGGCTTCACGCTCAGCGGCTTCTTTTGCAAGGCGTACCTTTTCCTTTTCAGCGGCTTCTTTAGCAAGGCGTGCTCTTTCTCTCTCCTCGGCTTCGCGCTCCGCTGCTTCTTTCGCCTCCCTTTGTTTCGCTTCTTGTTCTCTTGTTTCCCTTTCCCTCAGTTCGCGTTCGCGCCGTTCTGTTTGTTCTTCCTCAGCAGTTCGTTTCCGTTCGCGATGCACAGAAGAGTCGCCGTCGGCTTCAGTCTCCCGTTTCCTGTGGGCCTTCACGTCGGCTGCCTTCTCCAACCTTGACCGCTCAGTGTCGCCAATGGCATGTTTTACAGCCGATTTCCCGTCCTCGGCCTTCAGCGAAGTGGGCTCACTGGTGTGCCGTTCTTTTCGCTTCAGTCCGGGAGATGAGGACCCTTTGGGCTTACCAACCCGTTGCCTACCTGGTGAAGATTTGATGTCCTCGTCGTCATCCGATTCGTCCTCGTCATCAACCACTCTTCTTCGTCTAGCACTTCCGTTATTGCTAAGCTCCCGATCTTTGCCTCGGATGAGTGTCCGTTTTGGTTTGGTGAGTTCTGGGCTTGAAGGGCGCTGGACGTTGGGACTGCTCGAGTTTCTGCGTTTTTCGTGTAGACTGGTAGAGCTTGGCAGAAGCTTGTCGATTTTCTCGCGTTTGCCCGTAGACACTAATTTCGATTTGGTTTCTGGAGAGCCTTTCAGACGCTTTTTATCTTTTCGCACACTGGCATCGTCGTAAGCTGCCTTTAGTAAGCTTTTTTCCGTCTGCCAACTCGGTCCTTGTCGCTCTTCTGCGATTTCCCAATAATATTTATCATCGATGCTCTTGAGAGTTGGGTCAAGATCCTGCTTCAGTAATAACTCGACAATGTCTAGGTGACCACGTCCGATTGCGGCGAGTAGTGGCTTTGTGAAATCGACCTTATCTGGATCGACGAGTGGAAGCAGGACATTCATCAAGTCGGTGTGGCCGCCCTTAGCGGCTGCAACCAGACAATTGTTGTCAACGCGGACCATAGCCTCCAGAAACGTGCGGACACCATATTTATCATTGTTTTCCACCAGGTTCCGCAGATTTTTGGTTGTGCGGTCGAGAATGTCCAAATCCTTACGCTTCTTGTTTTCGTCCTCGTTGTCTTCTGGCTGCTCCAATCGCGGGGTACGGTTACTACCATGGTTTCTTTGAATGGCGGCCTTGAGTAAATTTCGAATGTCCTTCACAGCTGCAACTTCGTCTTCTTCGTCAGGGTCTGGCTTCGGAACCAGGTCGATTGGCTGTCTGCCCTTTTTGTTGGGTCTGCTGGGGTCAACTCCAGCGTCCAAGAGCAGACGCACGACTTTAACTTCAGCATTCTCGACGGCATCGATGAGAGGGGTTTCTTGTAAGCGGTTCATGGTATGAATGTTGCAGTGCTGCTGGATCAAGTATTCGACGATATGCTCTTGACCCGCGAGCGCCGCAGATTGAAGTGGCGTGTTTTGGTCGTTGTCTGGCTCATCCAGCATCGATCGATCCTCAGCGAGCGCCTCCTTGGCACGATCGAGGTCTCCTTCCTGACAGGCGATCGCAAATGGTGTCATGCCATATCGATCTTTCAGCTTCTTCCTTGGCACCATTGCTCGACCCGGTGTAGAAACAGACCGATGAGAGAGGCGCTTGGGTTGAGTTTGATGATGGGGCGTGGTATCAGATGAGCTATCAGAGTCCGATTCGTCATGATAACTCCCTATACGGGCGGAAGACAAAGCCGGAGGTTTGCGCATTTTCCGGGCCAGGCCATTAGACGGATTGGAGGTTGTTCGACGATGAGGGTGCTTTCTAGGAGACGGCGAACGTTCTCGTGAGCTCCGCTGAATATTACCATCTTGGCGATCTGTTTTGTGCCTCTGTCGCGGTCGCTCAACTTCGCGCTTGTCCCCGGGTGAAGTCTCATCTCGAGCCTTGCGCTTCCGTGACGTGGGTGGGACTGGCGAGGTATGTTCGTTGCCTCCATTTCTTACGTCAGGCGTAGGCGCGTCCACTGAGCTCGATTTCCGCCGTCCAGCTGATTGGCCGCTAACAGTAGGTGATGTGCGTTGGGAGCTCAGCCTACTCTTCTCGCGATCGATGTCTCCAGCTTCGCTTAGCCTCCTGATCGCGCCTCCGTTCTTCATCCCATTTGAGCTCTTGGCGATCTCCAATTTGGACTTTGAGGCTTCATCGCCGACAGCAGGGGCGTCAATCATGGGGCTATCCTCGGTGGTTTCATTTTTGATAATGGTGCCATTTGGAGCCTCGTCCTTCTGGTCGTGTGAAAGGATCTCTGTCTCAGCCTCAGAGTCTTCCTGTTCGTCGGGAGCCGCTTCCGACACGTTGAGCTGCTTCGGCGGTGGGCGCGGCTCGTCTTTAGGGAGAGGTGGCGGGCTGGGTGCAGTCGGGTTCGATGTTTGCTGACGAAGGGGCTCCGCGGCAGGATCGGAGGCAGAAACACTTGTGTCGGCGTCGACACCGGTGATACTACTCATAACGTTACATGAAGATGGTTGATAATGGTACAGATGTCGCCGCCAGCTGAAGGGCGCGACTGAGATTGAGCCTTGACGGCTGCCTGCCAGGACCCCATGATGCTGTCACATGACCGTGTCCCGCTACGCGGCCGGGGCGCAATCGCGAACACGACCTCGACGACGCGGGAAGATGGACAATGCATCCCGTCCTGGTCTTGAGAGTCTTCTTTCTCCTATCTGGAGCCGCTGTATGCGTGTCAATCGCCGTCGTGTCATTCGTCAGCTGATCGCAAACCATAGATCCTACTCATTCGAGCGTTTCCCGCTTTGAGCTTTCGCTTCCTTACCTACGGGTCGAGAGGAACAACCCCTTCATCTGCCTCTAACCTAAAAAATCCCCCCGAACATACCTCTTCGTCGGCTCATAATGGCGCACCAAACCTTCTTGACACTCTTGCGGCCGTCAGAGTGCCCCACAGCTGGTTCACTAGCTTTTATGTAGCCATCACCGCGCTGTCCAGCTACTGGATCATCGAGATCTGGAGCCATGGCCCCGTCTTCAAGACCCTCGCTCAAGCGGCGACAGAGCACAGCTCGCATGCATCGATGAGCAATCACCAAGTCTTTGTGACATGGGCGCTCATGACTGTTCAAGGCGTACGCCGTCTCTATGAGTCCTTGCTCCTCTCCCGCCCCAGCAATTCTCAAATGTGGATTGGGCATTGGATCATTGGCGTCGCCTTCTACACCGGCATGAGCATGGCAGTTTGGATTGAAGGTTCTCGTACGCATTCAGTCACCTTCTTCTGTCATCATTCAACTAACCTGTCATCTTAGCGGCCTTGTTAAACCTTCAAACTCCCAAACTGACCGACCTTCGCTTCACGGCCCCAACCTTCCGTACGTTTGTCTCGCTCCCTCTGTTCCTCCTCGCCTCCGGGGCCCAAAATGACGCCCACCGCTACTTGGCATCGCTGCGACCCTCCACTCCCCCATCCGCCTCTGCAAAACCCGTGTACAAGATTCCTGAGCATCCTCTCTTCCACGTCATCGTTTGCCCTCACTACACGGCCGAGTGCGTCATATACGTCGCATTGACCATCATATCGGCGCCAAAAGGAAGCTGGATCAACTGGACCGTGGCTAGTGCCCTGTTCTTTGTTGTGAGTAATCTGGCAGTAACCGCAGATGGGACGAAGAGGTGGTATGAGAGCAGATTCGGGGAGGTTAGTGTTAGGGGGAAGTGGAGAATGATCCCATACGTGTTCTGATTTAGATTATTGAATCGGGTCAAACGTAGTTGAGTTGGAAAGGACGTGGTGCTGGATAGATAAAACGTATAGACAGCCATTTATGAATGCTCTTCTCTCGGGCAATGTGTCCGGGTAATCCATCCGTCTCATTGTCACGAACGCCGAGTAAATGCTTCGCCTCTCTTCCTGTTCCTATTGTCCGCCTTCAAGTAATCCCAGTCCCCAATGCTCCCAGAACGCCTGTACCAGTCTCGATAGACACCTCCCTGTTCCCAGCTTCTTCCATCCGTTTCCTAATTCCCATTCACCCTTCCTACTCCGACCTTCCCCACCAACTCCTTCCCCTCACCCAAATGCGCCGCCGGCGGTTTGCTCAACCCCCTCTCCACATCCCGCTCTACTCCCTCCGCCACCTTCATCTGCTGGAGCTCATACTCCCTCTCCATCGGATCCTTCATCCCACTCATCCCTATTCCCGTGTAGTTCCCCGCGCCGCCGCGGCCGACGTAGGCAGGGAAATGCGAGGGCGGGACTTTTGAAGCCGACTCGTCTCCGATGTCTGACGTGGCGTCGGCATTGGCTTGATTCGATTGCGCGTTCGAATTTTGGGCTGCTGGAGTAGCAGAAGGGTCGCCTTGGGCGGATAAGGGTTCGGCTGTATTGTCGGTACCTGGTATCTCGCTCGTGCTTGAGAAGGTGCCTGTTTGCTCTAACGTTGACGGAGAGTACCAGTTTCCCGCGCCTCCACGTCCCATGGTTTTGTACTGCTCCTCGGTTCTCGTCGGTGCGTTGACGTCGTGGCTGCGCGTGTAGTTCTCCGCATTTTGTTGATTGGCTTCCAGATCGTGTGATGCGCTGTGGTTAATGGCCTGGACGTCCGCATGGCTGAGAATGTTTCCCGCACCTCCTCTTCCAGTGGTCGGCATTGTGGAAGAGGTTGACAAAGTATAGGTTGATGGTGGATGTTTAGTAAAGGGTAGGCAGGCTGAATAGAATTATAGAAATTCAGGACGATTGAGAAAGCGGGAGGATCTGAACAGATACGTAGGAGAGAATGCTAGCTTAGCGTGATACAGATAAAACGGTTTCAGAGGTTATGGGAGCTTTGGGTTTTTTTCAATGAAAGCTTATTTGCCGATTCTATAATTACGGCCACTGGATGGAGGAATGCGGCCATCCAATGATGTCATTTGTCGCCGAAGTACATTACCGCAGTACTTCTGGGCCTCTCAAGGTACATCAAGTGATTTGCGCGCTTTCCAGAGTGTACCGCCTAGTAGTTCATCACTTCAACTTGGATAGAAACAAATCATTTTCATTTTGAAGCTACAAAGATGACCGATTCCGCATCGTACAGCCCTATCAAAGTAGCAATCCGTCGCAATAGCATCGTAGTAGCACATGTGTCGAATGTGATAAGGTAGCATGCAATCCCAGAGCAATTCAATCAACAAACATAAACAGTATGCCCCAAAGACGCCATCAAAAACAATGCAGAGCAACCGGACTTGCATAAAATTCAGCAAAGCTCAGTCCGGCATCCAGTAAGGAGATTCAGTATCAACGCAGTGGGGGAGGTGAGACGAGAAAACAAGAGTAGAGAAGACGACATCCTTGTCAACAGGGCTTGCGAGTCTTGTTGCAGAAGACAAAAGGGAGAACCAAGCCCCTTTGAAGGCACACGTATCGTGCAAAGCCAGTCCACAAGATCCGAAAGCTCTCATAAGCGCCTCGAGGCAGGTAGCTGTCATTACGAGTGTTTCGATCGAGGCAGTTGGATAACGACGTAGCTCAAGTATTCCGAACACCATTCGCCATGCCGTTTGTCATACTGCGGTGCAAACTTCCGATGCTCTGAAAGCCCCTATTCCAATCGTTAACATTTCTCACTTCCCCCGCTGTATCATCATCTGGTTCTTGCTTACCTCGTCAAGTCGATACCCTCTTCCTCTTCCATCGTCTTGCTCGCTGGCTTCAGCTCAAACGACCTAGTCCCGAATCTACCTCCGACGGGTGGAGCCGCCGAGCCCCTTTCCTTCGCCTCCAATCCAGTAGCCGCCTCAAATTTCGGTGCGCGGGAAAATCCAGCTTGGCTAGCCGGCCGACTCAGCGTCCTGGTCGGGCTCGCTTCCGGCCCGTCATCCGCATCTTCCCTCGCCCTTGGAAGCGAAGGAGACGAGCTCTGAGGGGGCTCATCCGTCCCCTTATCCGATTCATGAAGTCCATTGTGCTCTTTCTCCACGACCCCAACGGGAGAATCGAAGCCAGCTTTCACGGGACTCGTGCCCAGCGGAGCGCCTGTCAGTTTCCAGAAGGGTGCTGGGCTGCTCATTTGCATGAACTGACTTGGTACTTGTGCTGTAGATGGCGGTGCGAGACGTGGTTGATGACGGGCGAGGTGAGGCGTCACAAGACTGCCCTGGAAAAGAGCTGGATTCGCGGAAGGGGGATCAGAGGGATCGCTGTTGAAAACACCTGCACCGTGAGCTACAGGAGAGCCCGCTCCGCCAGTGAGGCGCGTGTTGGCTAGGCCGTTGTGCTGAGAGCCTGCAGAGGAAGGTAATCCGGGCGAGTCGTCCGTGTTCTGGTAGGTGAGACCATTCGGGGGACGACGTGGGCCACGGTCAGGGGTATAGGCTATGGCAGGGCCGGTGTAAACAGGAGGATATTGGGTTAGAGGCGGTGTGACGGAACGTGGAGATTCTTTGACCCCTCGGAGCTCATTATCAGCAGAGTTACCAGGAGCAGGAGCTATGACTCCCATTAGATGCTCATGTGCTGCCTTCGTCGCTCCGGCAGTAGCAGCTGGGGAGTTGGGACCAGAAGAGCCTTGTTGGAACCCACGGCGAGAGCCTGTGAAGCCTCGCCTCATAAATTCCTCGCGGTGCTCTGGTACAATTCGCCATTTCATACCCTTTCCGGGCTCATTTGTGCGCCGCGCAACCTTTTCGAAAGCCTTGTTCAGAGACAAATTGTGGCGGATAGAGTTTTGCCAGCCGCCGCCGCCGTGGCGGAAGTATGCATAATTGCGTTTGATGTAATCGTAGATGTTGGCCAGTGTGAGCTGTCCCTCAGGATTCTGTATAATGGCCATACCAATGAGCTGCGCATAGCTATGGGGAGGCTTAAGGTCTTTCGCCGAGTCGAGACTGTAGTCGATATCCTCAGTGCTTTCCATCATAACACCACGCGAGTAGGCAGGAGACTGCTTGGGCCGAGGGAATTCGAGCGCTTGGCCGGAGCGTACGGGTGTGCCAAATTGGGTTGAATGACCGTATCCAGGCGCAGCGCCGCCGAAATTGGTCATACCACCTTGAGCTGAACCCAAAGAGTCTCGAGAGAACTTGGATTGTTGGTGATATGGCATGCCTGCAGATGCATGCTGATGTGGAGAGCCGAGGCGTGGGTGAGCATGGGAGGGTTTGTTCTGATCGTAGTCGTCCTCATCGTCCTCATCGTCGTCTCCATTCTCAGTAGGTATCTGCTCGAGGACTGCTTTGTCAAAGATGGGCGGGTCGATATCGTTGGGTAATAAGAACAGCATCTGAGTGCCTGCAATATCAATGACATGACCAGAGCGCAATGGTGCTGTTTGTTCGCGACGCAACTGGAGATCATCTAGGCGAACTCCATTTCGTCCAATGACATGAATAAACCATCTTTGCTCCTCGGTGTCAAAGTAGATACGGGCGTGGAGGCGTGAAACATGCTTTTCGGGTCCTAGATCCACTTGGACTCTGAATTGAACAGATGGATCTTCATTCTGTGTTGCTTCTTGGTCCTCGTGTTGCTGTTCATCGTTTGTACTCGGCTTTTGGTAAGGCCTTCCGATTACTGTCTCCAGTTGCTTGATATAGTAAGTCCATGTTCGACCTGCAAGCTTTGCAAAAGCATGCGGATCCGTTTGATTGCGCTCGTGCACTTCGTTGGAACACTCTATTGCGGCGTTGATGGCGTACTTGGCCACTTTGAGATGAGTGATGACCTGCTGCTCTAGCTCCTGTTGTTTTCTCCTCTGGGCTTCTTCAGGGTCTTCGACAAGCTCCTCGTCCTCAAGTGTCTCAACGCTTTGCGTGTCTTCATCCTTCTTTACATTTTTTGGTTGGTGCTTTTCGGTCTTTACCGGAGCTCGCTCGGTGCCATTGATCTCAAGTCTGTCAGCAAATCGGCTATTCAATTCTATCACGACAAGTAACTTACCTTTCTCCTCTTTCTACTGGGAGTGGGTATAGATTCAGGGGTGTCTGCATCCGACTCCTCGCGAACTTCGATTTCCCTCCTAGGGCGGGTCCGACGGGCGGAGGAACGTGGAGGCATGATTGGAGAAATTTGGTGATTTTAAGATTCTGCCGTGGAGGCGCTGTTTGAACTGGATATCCGAGATATGAAGGTTGTAGGCAGTCCGCAGCGAATAAGTACGGACGTGAGTGTGGTTTTGTGGTGGTTTGCAAACTCTGATCGCTCAAACAGGGCTGAGAGGGCTGCCGAAACACTCGAGGCCAGCGAGGACCTGGATGGACCGCTCCCTGAGACTTTCGACAAGACCGAGAGTGTGAGCCAGCTTAGAATATTCGACGGCTGGTGTCCGACAGCTTTTGACGGCAGAGAAGTCAGGACGGATGGGTCGGCTAATGGCCGGTGAGGGAAGGTGTGGTGGACGTGTTGTTTATCACGGTGCGCGGGGAAGGAGCGTCTGTGGTATGTGACTTGGGGCACAAGCGACAGCCAGACATAGAGGGGCACACTGCAAGCCGAAGGCTGACTTGAGGCCAGATCCGGCGCAGGAGGCTCAAGTCGAGGTCGAGTCCCGAGGTGTAAGGGCCATCATGAAGCAGTGAGCCGTCCACAACCGTGATGGTGATGGAGTTTGAACATTTCCGGCTAGCGGTAAATCCGTCGTAGCGTGCATCCGTGTATGACGTGAACCTGCACGTCTCTGCGCGACACACTGCTCTAGGTATGCTCGATCACTATGGCAGGTGGGCAATTCTACAAGGGGAGTGAATTTGGGATCCTAGTGATCCCTCTGCGATTACCGTCTTCAGACTATTCAAGTTGTGCTCCTCTTGATTTTGTTTTGTGGGTGGGAGGCGCTCCTTCAGCTACCTAGAATAAGATGCGGCGACGGCAGGATGACCCGCGTCAGCAATCTCATTTGTCAACAACACGCGTGTCAAGGTCCCTTGCCACCCCTAGGTACTCCGTACTTTGCTAAAAAAGGCCGCGACCGCGACCGCACGAGTTCACGCACTTCTCAACATTATTGATGCACAAATGCGAGGACACGAACGCTAATACGAGCCATCAACGCATTATCAGGTTTCTAATGTTTCACGGAGCTCACACTAAGTGGCTTGGAGTGGGTCAGATCCCTGAACACATTATGATTCGTATTGGGCCATGGTTTGCCTTGTTTAATTTCCCTAACTCGCTGGGCAAACGGTGTCTTTGAATGTACTCTGTACACGCGAGAGATTCCGAGGAGCTCGTCTCCATAATTCTCGTAGATATGCGATTTCCGGTACTTTTGTCCCTTTCCTTGGTGGGTCTTTAAATGCAGGTTCAAATTTCGGCAAGAAGATATTTGAGACCTGAGGACAGAGAAGAATCCAAGGACGAGCCAAGATTTTCCTCGTCGGACCTCATCGAAATTTCTGGCCCTTCCTCCGCCACCAGGCCGTGGACAGAGCCGACAGAGCTCAAAGAAACCATCTGAAATCCTCAGACTTGGGTCCCTCTCTCAATTTGCTCGTTGGTACGTCTCTTGCTTTAAGACTGACCTCTTGCATTCTATTTCGTTGGCTGTTATCGCGAATCATATATAGGCCCAATAAAAGGGTAAGGCAGCAGCCTAACACTCCGAATGCTGCCGTCGTTGCTAGCGCTGGTATATACTTGGGGGCATCCTTATTTTGGAAGATATTCGAACTCACCACGCCCATCGAATTTGCCAGCGGCACTGCAAATGACGTGAATGTAATACGACGACCTTCATGGGCGATGTTATTATTGTACCACGTCGAGAGCACTACAGAGGGGGCTGACGTGCCCCATGTCATCATGAACGTGGCGAAGTACGCAACATGAAGCTGTGCTTCCACATCAGTGGTCGCGTAGATGATGAAGCCGATAAATGTCAACACGAAACCCAGAGCGACAAAGGGGAACCGGATTCTCGTTGCATCGCTAGCGAAAGCAAGGATCAGCAGCACCACCGCCCCGCTGACGTTTGGCGCGACGGTATAGAGATTTGTTTTCACAGCTGAATATCCAAGACGGGCGACGATCTGGGGAAGAAACAGCGAGACGGACTGCAGAGGGACCCCGACACAGATTCCGATGATGAGCCAGGCATAGGCAGCAGGAAACGTAAAGATGGTGAGAGAAGATCGGAGCTTGAAGGGCTCATTTACAACGGAAGAAGAGTCCATGTGGATGCGAGTGTATGCAAGGGCTCGCTCCTTGCGGTTGAGAAAATGTGCAGTCTTGGCGGATCGAGGGAGGTAGAAAAAAGCAAAGATGGAGACTAGAGTGTAGAAGTGAGTAGGTTGAAGCCCGACACGGTGAGAAGTTGAATATTAGATTGGTCACACCCACACAGAAGACTGGCGGCTCCCTCAACGATGAACAAATATCTCCAGCCTGGTATGGACGATTCGATTTGAAAGGTCCCGAAAGCAAGGAGCCCGCTGAACGCATTAGCGATGTTGGATGCTGCGTAGAAAATAGCCAGGCGTCGTGCCAGTTCTCCTCTCCGGTAGAACATGGTCTGGTAGTAAATGACCTGAATAGGTGTGTCAGCCCATGTTCATCCTACAAAGAAGTGAAATTAGTACCAGAGGGAAGAAGGCAGCTTCAGACATGCCCTATCGCAAGTCAGCATCTCGATACAACGCGGAAGAATCGTAATCGAAGTACCAAGAACCATCGTATCGTCATCATTCCTCCAAAATTCTTCACCCCGGCTCCTAGAAGAGTGAATGCTCCGAACGAAAACATCAAGATCGGTAGCATGCGATGCGGTCCGATCTTCTTTCCAAGTATGGCAAGCGGTGGCGCACAAAGGACATACGGAACATAGAATACGGAGAGGATGATATTATACTGGTCACTCTTGAAATGTAGGTCCTTTTCTAGCCCATCTGTCTTCGCATTGCCTAGATTACCTTTGTCAAGGGCATTGCAAAGGTACCTAGAGCGCCCGATGTTAGTAGCATCACGGTGAAGCGCGGCCTGGGCGTTAAACACACATGAAGGCCAAGACCGGCAGTATCCTACAGTCAAATTTCCAGCATAGTGCTCGTTCGGCACGATGATCTTTGACATGGGCGGTCTCAGCTTCTTGGCAAGTCTCAGCGATGTCAGACTGGTCCGACTCGGGAGACTGAGTGGCCTTCAGCTCCGCGTTGAAGGGATTCTGGCCCATTTCGTCCCCTGCTGTGATGCCTTCGACAAGTTCGATTTGTCGAGATGACTGGTCAGTCAACGGCAAATAGGGTGTAGAAGCAGATTTGTGGGTTACGGTAATCTTGTAAGTCAGAGCTCCTATCGTAGACAAGGCTCCGAATACCCCGCTATTCCATGAGAATGGTTGTGCAGCATTCACCTAGTAGACCTCTACCAATAAGGCTCTACATATGGTCTACAATGGCGAGGGTCAGGAGACAATGTATTGGTTCGAGCCTCGGTTGCACTTGGGACTAGGATATATGCGCTCCTTGAGCATACGTAGAATATGCATGCCCACATTGCTGGGTTAGTTACGAGCGTTAGCGTTACCTAGAAGAGCATGATCGTCAGAATCCCTTGGTCTCTCAAAGATAAGGGGTAGTCCAGCGCCAAATTTTGATAAGGGAGCTTTCGGGCAAATCCAATAACATGCTGGAGAGTACCACAGCCTTGGCAGTTGGTATCAGTAATGTAGAAAGATGGCTTTATTTGAGAAGGTTATTCGAAAGTCGTAAATATTAGAAAGGTCCACGGCGTCGAATTTAGTATCTGCAATTTACCGTAGCAGAGTCCAACTGCCGTGGATACGATGCATGCAAGCAGAAATGCAGGTTGGAAAGCTCCACTCATTCGGGCTTTTAGCTTGGCATTCGCTGATGACGGCGTTTCCCATGCGGGTAACAAAATTGGGCAACCAAACATTTGGGGGTCTCACCGCCTACAGTGTAGCTATTGAACCAACACTTAGAATCAGAGTAGCGATGAGTACTTACGGTGATAGTGGCTAAACTTTAAAAACTAAGCCAGTGACTCTCAATAAAGGGCATAGCTGAAATGCTGAATGATTGTGCGAGTCTCATTGCTCGTGCCGAGTTACTGAAATACGCTCCCAGACACCACCTATAGGGTATTCTCCTCTATCATCATGCCATGAATCAACAACACGTATACATCAAAATAAGTTCCCCTCAGATCAAACAGCAAATCAGGATAAGATCACTCCCCTATCGTTTTCCCCCTTACGCCTAACGACCACATAATCTTTACATGCCGCTCTCGACATCCTTCTCTTTTCCGCAGTGGCTATGCAAAAGCGTCTGCACGGGATTCTTCCAATCTGATAGTCTATTACCTGATTGAACTTGTTTTTCCCTTACTGCAACCTTCCTTTTCGTACGCCCCGAGATGTACTGGGTCTCTGCCTGTGGGATTGTTTTCTTTGAAATAATCGAATGCTCGGATTTGGGCCTCAGACAGACTTTCTTCAATGTATGTTCATCTTCAGACGCATCAAAATCTCTGTTAGACGTGCCCTCACGCGGCCGGAAAGGTATTGCGAATTGAGATGTCGGTATGGGCACTTGCCCGGCATCGGACGGGGCCCGTGAGCTGTAGGGTGGGAGATCATAGCCATCTTCAACGTTGAGGCCGAACTCGTCGCTCTCACGGATAGCTCTTGGGCGTGAAGAGTCGAGCTCAGGTATATGCTCCCAGCAACTCTGATCGAAGCCGGGAACGTGGGGTAGTCTTTTGATCTCTTGCCACGTGTAATCGCCGGTCTCTAGTGAGATATTGATAATGGCGCCAAGTTCCTTGTCGTAGTGTACGCAGTACTCTTGAAGAAAAGTGCGATCCCACATATCGGGAGAACACTTAGCAGCCGGAAGACCCTGGAGCCTGTAATTATTTTCACTGGATCTAGGACTGGATTTGTAGACGATGAGTGGCATCCAGGATCGATTCCGCAGCAGCTTCAAGAATGCTTCGTCAACGATGGAGACAAATGCAGAGCTGCTATCATTCGGAAAGAGCAGTTCTCTGACTAAGTTGCGGGACAAGCAGCGTCGATACTCAATACTATCTACTGGAAAAGGTTGGCCAGAGCTTTGGGGTATGAACATGACTTTCGCAGTCCAGGAGGAATCACGGTCAAGGCCAGCCTGTGGGGGAAGTTCCGGTGACTTCTCTAGGATTGAGATGGCCTTGGAAACTGGGGACAGGGGCTTGGAGGGCCGTTGGGTGGACTCGAGATGGTCTACTCGGTTTTCCATGTCCATGGCGGCATCGTCGATGCTGATGACCTTATCCTGGAGGCTCTTCAAGCCGCCGTGACATGCATGGGTCTGGTCCAGAACGCCCTCAATTTTGTCATCCATAAAAAGCATGCGAGCCTGAGTCTGGTTGGAAAGCAGAGCAAGGTTACTATAAACACCTTGTATTGCCTTGTAGAGATTCTGAACTTCCTCTTCTCGCTGCTGCCTCTCCCTCTCGAGCTCTTGCTCCAGCCTTTTGACTTTATCGACGACGGCATTATGCTCTTCAACCGGCACAGAAGCTATTGGGGTGTCAAGCATGTGTGCCCAGGCCTGGTGACCACATTTGCAGGTAGAGCCTGGAATATCATGCTCAAGCCAGAAGTTCTGACAGGGACACCTCCGTCTGCCGCTGCCGTCCGGTGTTGGCGAGGAGTGTATATAGCGGCATTCGCCGCGCGGGAACTGCGGGTCATCGGTCTGCTGCGTCGTGTGAGGCTGTCGAAAGACTTGGGTCGCGGTAGGAGAAGTGTTATTGAACATCGACGGTGAGCGCTAGGGAGACTCGAGTCCCGTCAAAGGATTGCTGCTGGAGCGCCAATGGGGACATTGAAGGAAACGGGTTCACGGCGATTTGAAGGTTCGCGAGCAGGTCCGGCTTGCACAACACAACACAGAAAGACCAAAAAGTTGGGAAGTGGATTCGACGCCGCGGCGGGCCCACGACTTAATTGGTACGACGACGAGGGAAAAATAACAAAGAGGGTGGGCGGGCAGCAGGGAAGAGGGACAAAAGAAAAGGTCCCGGATATGACGCTGGGCTGGCTACCCACTACTATCCACTACTACCCACTACTACCCACTACTACCCAATGGAGGGTGCCGCAGCAGGGACCCGGCAGCGTGGGCGGATGCACTGGATACAGCAGGTCTGAGAGGCTTTTCTTGGTCGACCACGGTCAACAAGGACGAGACCCTGTGCACGATCGCAATCGCGCGGGATTATGATGATGGCTCCCGCGCGGGAGTGGATCCCTTGCAGCGTCTCGGAAGCGAGCAATCCATCGCCGCCCGCGCCATTCCTCGTCCATCAGCTCATGATTCGCCCGCTCGAGTGGGGGCCCCTGCCACAAAGGTCGAACGATAAGACATGATAGTCCAGGCCCCCTGCCCAGGAAACGTGCCATCTCCAGCACTTCGATAAACTGCTGGTGCTGCTCGTGGGTCGGTCGTACGGAATGGTTAGGAATCCAAGACGACGTGGGGTCCGCCATGCAGCCAGTCGTTCGAATACTCCTATCTTGGGGCTCCCCAATGTCAGCTTCCAAATGCGAGCCCTCCTCCGGCGCCGAGCGTTGCCGCTGGAGCTCGTATGGACGGTCGACGAAATGCGACCCCCAAACATCCGGCTTTGGCTTGGTCGCGGTCCATCCCGCGAGATGACCGCAAAGCGTGGCGGCTGTCCTGCCGATAAACGTCCCTCGATCGGTAGTCCGTTACGATCTTGACCTGAGCCGTCCTGAGTCGATTCAAGACCGTCCCGTCACATCAACTGGGCTTGCATTGCCTGAAAGCGCGCTCAGAAGACTACCATTTGCCGGTGGATGAAAAACCATTCGGCAACGCTTTCTCAACCTAGACTCACTCGAACCACCTAGTCGCTTGTGCGCGCCTTGAATGCTGCAATACCTCTTGCAGGCTCTGGTGCAATCTCTTGCATTCCACCTGTAACTTAAAAAGTTCCGTCATGCGTCGAAAACCCTTACCCGGCTGACCAACAAGACTGCCAGCCCGATGTGGCTCACGGAGGAATCCGGCTGTTAGACCACTCCAGGACGTTTGAACCCCTATGTCGAGTCGAGGGACGAGACGGTTCTGGTAAGGCCTCAGCCACTAACAGAGAACTTGTGGGTCTTAGTTTCGACATTTCAGCAAAAGCAAATAATCGATTCCGTAGCATGTCGACCGTTCTCCATGACCCTCTATCCATGACACTCAGACATGACCCACGTCCGAGGCCATCAGAATCGATCGACCGAGTCGTTCAATTCACAATCTGTCAATGTCAGTTAGACTTTTGGTAAGCAGCTTAAGTTTCGGAGTGTAACATTTCGCTGGTTTTTTTTATCCTTTAGCAAACCTTATTTAGTCACGCCCATTCTTTAGCTTCGGCCCTTGCCATTGAAACAGAAACGACTGTGCTTCCCGCTCCTCCATAGACCAATCATACCTTGGCACTGTAGGATTACTACGACATTGACGCGCCGGAAAGTGGTCCTCGCAGCAAAGCAGGTGGATTCTGGGATCATCCTCCACGGCAATGTTACACCATAGACGCGCCTGGTCCCCAAACCATTGTTTGGCGGATGAAGAAAAAGCACATGGGATGCCTCGAACAAAAAGGGTATTCCGGACGGCCCGAGCTTTAACAATGAAAACATAGGATATCTTCAATATTATCACTTCTTCATGCGAGCTGTTACGTCCCGTTGGATTTCCTCCGTTCAACCCTACTTTGCGACTGGCTTCCTTGGTGCTTCCTTTCTGATTTGAAAGTGCTTTGGTAGCTGCATCGTTTGTGACTAAAACTTGAGTATGGTCCCCGACGCCCTTTTTCGTATCTCTATATCCCGCAACAAGCTACTAGAAGAGGGCATTTCTTCGATTTCACGGACGTACCTAACTGGCTTTGATATTTACTTGCGTGCTTTTCATGGTTAAATGTATACCTTCGTTGCCTTGCTCATGCTAGTCCTTTCAGAAGTGGCTGCTTCCATTTGCAAGCATCAAATGCGATCCGGCGTCCTTTACTACAACGGATCCACTCAATGCCTTAGTTTTCTTAGTGATGAAATATGAAAGGCATCTATACTCGAACGAAAAACGGAAAGAAGGAAAAACAAAGCATGCGCGACCATCCCATACCATCGCCTCAAGCTTCGCATTCCTGTTTGCGTAAAACCCTGGGTTTGCACAGACTGCTTGACTTTACTGTATACTGCCGAAATCAAGGTCTTCCACCTGGACTGTCTCGGCAAGGATTCAAGATGCGCAACATGCACTGACCTTAGCTATCTAATACGTCAAAGACTCGGTATGGAGCGATTCTCGGCAAGAACAAGACCTTGAACCAAGCTCTTCTTTTCCCTTATCTTACTTGGAATTAGGACAAAGTCTTGGTTTCCAAAAGCGGGCAAAACGACGCGAACAACACTGATGCTTACAACTTATATCATGTTCCGCTGCACCAAAGTCAGGCTTTAATGGCACGTAATAGTGTGAGTCACCATGACGGTACATACCTATTGCGAACAGTGAATAATTCTTGCAAACAGCAAACTCTGCCAGGATCCAATACAGCTTGATGGGCTTCAGGATGTGCTTGCTTTCTTCATTCAAAAGTCTATACACGACTCACACCGTCGGGGGAAGTCACAATAGACACAGTCGGACTCTTGTGATCTGACGACTCTCTATGTCAAGTCAGCGTACCATTGCTTGGGTCGGTAATCACAACAACGATTTACATAACCGAAGTCCCGAGCGAATCTCCTCTAGTCATCCAGACGAGCGGACTTTTTACCCCTACGGAATCTGGTCCTGCTGTGCATGCGGCCAAGGACGCTTCTTACTCTCGGTCTACCAAGACTGTCCAAATTGCTGGCATAAGATTTGCAACCATTGCCCGCAGCTCATTACATCGGACCCACAGACCTCTCCTAACCTATTCTAGACGTCACAACAATCCATATACCCTACATTACGCTACACTCTACGTCGGCGACCCACAAAGCTTACGAATATTCCCAACATGTGTCAATATCGGCAGGTCGAGCATCGTTGCCACCACAAAGTCGTCGTCGATTTAGATCAGCCGTGTCCTGACCAAGCAAAAACAGGTGTTATGTGTGCCCTTCGACTTCTCAGAACATTATTCGATGCGACGTCGAGAACTCTACGTGCTATGACTGCCACTACAAAGCCGCGATGAGCCTTTACGATGCTCAAGCCGCCCAGGCTAGGGAGGAGTATCGTGAGAATGTTTTGAAACGACTTGAGGCTGTATTAGACCCTCATCAGCCAGAGGAATCCTGAACCAGAACAATACGGGGAGATACCGTAGAATAGAACAGAATTTGAAGTAGCGACAAGCCAAACACAAATTGGGGGACGGGATACGACGGCACGCGTATATGTGTCTTCTACCTGTGGTATTGGTATCATATTTTGAATTCATCTTGTATCCAGACGTGTCCACTGAATCCGTCCATATTGGTTTTTCTTACCTTTGTTGATGCTGTCTTTTTCAAAATGACACCGATACTTACTCCACCGTAATCTATTAGATTGAGTGAACCTCAGCAGGCTTTGATTGGAAAGTCAAGTATTATAATTATGCAAGCAGCTTGTGCTCCGTATGCCCTCGCTTCAGCACCGTCTCCATTGTCACAAGTTTCAGAGGCACTCTCCCTTTAATCCTCTGTTATTCGCGTGAATAAGTCGACAATGGCTTATAATCGCATCGAGGCCCATTAGTCAATGCACATTACCCGTAGGGAAAATGCACCGTTCGGTAGGTACATTGATCACTGACATGCAGCCCAGTTAACACTGTTTCTTTTAAATGAGTACGAATAGCGATGCATTTCTTCGCTTTCTCTGAATTCATTCTACAAACCTTTCTACGTCATCGAGCGTCGAGATAACAGTAATTGAAACAAGATCCCGAGTTGAGGTACTTCTATTTTAGAGATGAACTCGAATTTTAATTGTGTCAAAGATATGCGAGGGCTCTGTGTCATACCCTATCTGCCTCCCGAGGTGGACGTACCCCTTTTTTGGCTTCCGACCCTTTATGCAAGACTTCTCGTTTCCCTATTTCTTGAAATAATGGCTGCATGCCATGGGAGTTGTTATGGCCCTTGTTAATTTTGGGTTCGTACGGATATCGATACATTCACATCCGATAGAGGTCCATCTGAGGATGAATGAGAGTAGTGAACAGCGTGTAATGAATCATTACGAATACAGCTCGACATTCACTCCAACAGCATCCCCTAGATGGACGGTGTCTATAAAGCAGCTTCTTCCCCTAAGGATCTCAGTGGAACGATCCATCTACTCGTTCGATTCTACAGTATCAACTCTTTGAAGGTACCCTTTAAATAGAGTCTTGCACGACACAGGGCATCATTCGTCAAGATGTGCAACTACAAGAGCTACACGTATGCGTGCCCCCACGGAGAAATTCGATTCGACAGCCAATGTTGGGCGTAGAGGGGGGGAAAGGGCGAGCATGGACACAAAGATCGCAACAGTAAGGTAATTCCTGTACTCAGTGATCGCAAATGCCCCAAATGCGACCCACCTCCAAAGAAACCAGAGGACGAAACTGGTATGCAAAACCATCAAGCTCTGGGCATCTAAGCTTAAATGAAGCTGCGATGTTAGGTACGTGACAATATTCTCCCAATATAAAGCTGAAGTAATTTTTCTGACATTGCCTGCTAGTTAACTTGGGTTTATTTGAAGCTCTGGCGATTGACCTTCAAGATTTGCTGGGCATATCTTGTGAAGCTGTATACAAGATGGAGTTAGGAGTCTAGACTGATTGAACGTAATATCCGGGACTACAATTATGCTATTTGAAACCTTGTGCCGGTAATGGTATTGGGGCTGCACCACACTTTGGCTCTAGTGCCCTCGAGCTATTACAAATAACTTACTGCATTATCCTTGGCTGTACTTGGGGTATGGAATTATTCATTCATTTATCTCAATCTGTCCCAGCAGAAGAAGCTAAAGCTTTATCTTCGATCGACCCAGCCTTGGATCTACGCGATCAACCGATCCACAACAGGCAGCGGACATTTGGGAATCAAGTTCTCGCAGCATGTAAGCTGTAGCCGGGCGTGTTTGAGTGAATACAATGCAATCAGAACAAAGGCCTTACTCTGCCTTCCTCGAACGCCATGGCAAGATTGCCAATCCTGCTTGGTAAATTCTGGCTTAAACCCCTAAAGTCCTCATGCTTTTACAAACTTCTTTACCCTCTTGGCTTCGTGCAAACTCGAGAGCACCTCTCCATCATAACGAAGCTCTATTGATTGACGTGCGGCAAACTCCTTGGAACAAGTACTCAAATAGAAACATACATCACAAAATCGGCGCGCGAATTTTTTCCCGCAAACCCATATTTCACATCATCAATTACAGATCCGCCACTCTCAAATATGTGTTGGCTCATAATAACCCACTACATTTGTGCACACACGGAGATCAGAGCGCTACGCCCATGTTCCCGGGCGTACCAGTCCCGTCATCTTTGCCCAACAGCATATTCCTATATCAGAGATGTTTCCATGCGAAGTCTTTGTCAGCGGTGTCGTCGCGACTATTCCTAAAATGGTGGAGGATAGTCTACAGCCAGTTTGAAGGATCAAGATATCCGGCAACAGCTCATGTTACATGATTGTCCGACGGAAAATGACGACGTCGTCTTGGGAACACCTTTCTCACTGGATAATGAGTTCGTAGTTTTGGAATTCTCAACTCTGGACGCGATGTACTCAGTTTTTTCTACATCCGCAAGCAACTAGCTTTTATTATCCAAATAGGTTTGGCTGATTTTAGACTGAATAAGAAACACTCCATCATAAGTCTGATCTAGTTTAGTTGAATTCGAGCTGCTGGATATTTTGCATAGACTGCATAGACTATTAAGCCTTCACTCAGATTATTATCTCTCAATTTGTGCGTACTTGTATTCTTTATTTTACAGAACAGCATTACCATCCTAGAACACTCTTGATAGCTGGAATCAATATCGCGGCCATGGCTTGGTGTTCGGCAGGACCTGGATGATAATCGCACCCGATAGTGTCCTCCGTGCCCGGCTGCGGTGGAAAATCGACGAAGTGAACCTTTGTGCTGTTCAACTGAGCGATGGCAGCCTTGATGGCATTGGCCTGACTGGTGTGCTGCATGTCCGCTGCAGTGGGATAGGTGTCACTCAGTAGTGGGCTTGAACAAAGGAAATAGTCGGCCTGAGGGTAGTGCGACTGGACGGTTTGGACGAATTTGACATAGGCTTGCTCATAGGTTACATTGTTTAGCGGGGGGCGCGCATTGACGGTAGTTCCTGATGATGTAGTTGTCTGGTACGAATAGTCGTTGGTGCCGAGATTGATGACCACAGCCTGCGGTGTCGCAGCCGCCGGGAAAGTGTAACTATTATCGGCATCGAGGGCTCCATAGCGAGTCCAGAGCTCGGGCATAATCGGACTGGTATCAGGGGTCAAGGAGACATAATTGCGTATCAACCCTTTACCACTCCAAGCAACCAGGCTGTATTCTGCAGACACGTTTTTGGATGTCAACGCTCCATAAGAATTAGGCGCGTCTTCTAGGGCTGCAGTGTTCGTGCAAGGATAAGTGCCATCCTCGCCATAAGCAACCGTGATTGAATCTCCTATAAACTCAATCCGCCGAGGCGGCGGCGAGTCCGTACCGATGGTGCCCGTTGTCGTCACATTTTGAAAGGTCAACGTTCCAAAGTCGGCTTCCGAGCGTTTACGAATGACAACATTGTGCCTGCCTTGCTGGAGCATTGGTGTGGAAATGCTGTTATTTCCAACGTTCGGTATCACAATTTGCGTACCATTATCGATGAACATAGCCAGGCTATTATCGCCTGACACTTCGGAAAAATTTATGACGGCTTGGGTTCCATCAAAATTGAATGCAAGACCAGTACCAGACCACGTCAGCTGTTTCGTAGCAGGATCGACTCTTCCGAGGAATTGGGTGGCCTGGGTATGACCAAGAATCGCCAAGGTCAAAATTAGAGTAGACGTGTTGACCATCTTAGAGATAGGATGCTACGGCGGCCGGGGGTTTGAGAAACGTTCTGCTGATAACCTTGATTCATGAGTTTGGAAGAGAACTTCATGGCCCTTTTATTTTTCCCATGGAGACTCATTGTCCTATGATCCGGAATATTTTTCTTCGCCATTAGCAGTCGGATTCAGGCTCTATCTGGGTGAATAAAGTCCGTCAGTAGTGTGGAGTGTACTAGTACGTTTTGGGATGGGATTTCAACTGCAAAAGGCGGAGCTTGCTAGTCGAGCCAATCAGTGCGCAGCTCCGTATTATACTACATGCAGCCGTAGTTAGCGCGGCGGCAGAGCGATATGAGCCAATGGGATAGACACATTTCAAGTATAGTCTGGTCATTTCTTAGCAGTCGCACAGGTAAAACTATTACGAGCGAGATTGCCAAGCATCTGTCCAAGTTCTTCAACGAAGCAAAAAAGGTGAAACTGTGAAGAGCGCTTTGTATGCCTGCCATATGAAGGCAAACACTACACAGTCAAATTAAAAGGGATGATTTTGTGCGGTTGCTCACCACCTAGACATTACAAATCGTTGCACTGTCTGATCTCGCGGTCACATCGAATGGATGATACTCTCCGGCGACAACGAGGGTGCGCAAATCTGACAGACAATGCAGATTATTTGACAAAGATCCATCTCTGCGGGAATGAGAGAAGCTTGTAGATGCCGTCGACGATATTGTAGACGCGGGAGAGTCAGTCGAGGGTGCGGAACGGGTGAGATTTCGAACTGAGCCTCGAGGGGAATTTCGGGAAACGGTTCTTCTGATGGCCGATGAAAAGGTCTAGGACAGCGAATGGGCACAGATCCAATGCTGATGGCGGTTGAAATACCCGCTCGAGCGATATTTGAGGTTGGATCAATTTCTCCCGTGGCTAGAGGCGCGAAGGGGCCCCATGGCTAGAAGCGTGAAGGCATAATAAACCCAAGGATACACAGCGGCGTCACCTCCACGGCTGGATACGAAATTTGCTTTTTTCGCGTCAAATAATATATCTTTTGGAACGTATGTGCATAAAAATCAAATACTTGCCAGTTATATAGGCATGTACGGAGTAATAGAAGAAGTCTTGAATCCTGAGGTCCAACGGTCCAAGCCAAGGGTTTAGCGCGCAACAGGTGCTTTGACCATTTATTACCTAATAGATCAATTTCCAACAGCAAGACACTCCGTATTCGTACCAACAACAGTCCTTCTATCGCTTTGTCCCCTGCCCAGACACCCACCTAGCATATATATCGCTGGTGAAATACCCATTGAGTATTTCTTATCAAGTTATGTGCGATGGCGTCATATCGTAATCTACGTTCGGCCTATAGCCTGTGCTACTTAGACTCTGTGTCGTTTCTACTGGTTCTTTCGCTTTTCCTGGCCACGTTGTGTGCGTCGCTTGTGCTTCGTGTGCTCGCTTCGTTGTATCGTCAAACCCTCTTGTGAAGTCCGTTTTGCATAAATGCTGAATCAATGCTATGCTTGATGGTTCTTGCTCGCCATATTCACAAGTCATTGTGTTCTGTCAGAAGACACTCTGTGCAAAGGCCGAGTGCTGACCAAAGACACCCGAGAATGAAGATTCTCCTCTTCGAGTCACTCAAAACCTCATCAATAGCTTTTAGCTAGGCTGCAGATCCAAGGCCTTTCTTTCAAAGCTTCCTTCGGGGAGTGTATTGGCCGGATTTTTGGAGCGGAGGCAAGCCTCATTTCGGAGTGAACCTTGCTGTGTTGAGAGCAAAGTCACATTTCTTCCAGCCGGGTGTAGTGACCTCAAACGTTCGTCATGGCCCGAGCGGTCTGCTTCACGAGCTGTATACACTGTGCAGGTTATTCTTCATGTATCTCTGCTGTCTCCTTCAGACACACAGCTTTTCTGTTGAATACGCTCCGTATCGTATCACGCTTACAGGTTCTGCACCAGCGCCAGTGCCTGACTAACTTCTTGGTGCCCGAACGACTCGACTACCCGAAAAGGCGACTTTTTCGGGCCAGACCACTTGCAAACAACTCACGCACTTTTCTAGCCGATTCGCGATCTCGACAAGCTACAGAGATGGACAGTCATGCAGCGCCTAAAACTCTCGGCGACTCCGAAATCATTGCTCTGGTAATAACCATTATCGCTCTTGTCGGCCTCATTTGCCTAGGGTACTATTGCTTCACCGCACCACGGATCTGTCGGATCAAAAACGCACTCAAAGGTGAGGCTCGCAGTACTGCCAGAATACGAAGCCGCTTTTATGTGGTCGCTCATCTGCGAAAGGTCATTCTTGCCGGCGTTGTGGTGAGCCCCAATCGCAATATGTGTCTTGAGCAACAATATCAGACGCTATTACGTACCGTTACTTAATCTTGACCGTCTCGATATACGAGCCTACGCAACGACTGGTCACTGTCATTGTCACTGAAGGCCCATAGCATTACACTGAAAGCCCCCTCTGGGTTGAGTTCGATGTACTGCGCTCAAACGGGCGAGGAGATGTGTCTATGGTCTGTTTTCAGGCATCTCTAGGTTTGACCGTTTCCTGCAATTGATGAGAAGATTTGCGGTCGATTCGGCAACTCTCGCCGCTACATCTAGCCTAACTCGGGCTCTTCATCCGAGCGAGATTTATTTGAGGAAACGGCGAGGTTTGCGCTTGAGCTTTCGGCGGCATTGGTCTTCGGGGGCAACGTTGAATTTTGGAGGATGTCAAGGTTTGAGCAGGTCCAGTGTATTTTGTAGGAGGGAGAATTAATCACAGTATGTTGCAAGATTTGGTGGTTGTATAGTCGAGGACTTAAATATGCAGACAATCGCTACCAATCCGTCAGCAGCTTTCCTAAATCTTAAGCCGAACTCTGATGTGGCTTGTCACTTTGACTTTGCCAGTGGAGTGCCAAATATTCACAACTCTTGAGCAAACGATTGAGTCATTTCGACTCACTCCGTACTCATGGATCAAGGCCTAGTTGAATGACTAACAAGGAAGTCAAACACTCACCGGCATCCAAGTATATATGTCGGCGAGTAGAGCAGTGCCTCTGCCCAACACAAGATTGAGGAACTTTTGTCGATAAATCTGTGCTACTCTACATCACTCGCTCTTCAAACATCTCTTCCATTCTTTTGCAACCCTTATTCTACGTTCATTCAAGAATCTCATCACATTAAGGTTGATATTTCCAAGCCATTGCGGGTAGCCAGTTTTCGTCTATCCTACGACAGCGCTGAGGGACCTTACAACTACCATTAGCCAAGGTATAAAGCAGCCGTATTCCTAATGTGCGGTGTCAGCACTTTCTGGTATGCTTGTGGGCACCAATGGAAACAAGTTACTGAAAGATGCACTGCAAAGCCAGAAGACCTTCCACTACGAGAGGCAACGAAGGAACCCTGCCGTTATTATGTGTATCACGATGATTACGGCACACTGCTGAAAGGACACTGCGGCAGGAAAGATTGCGCAGGGCGCATACAACGCGGACAGCGGCACAACGAGATCGTTCGTCTTGAAAAGCCCGGAGCTTTCGACAAAGCGCATGCTGCTTTGCAGGTCGGCGTTGCGGAGGTGACTCAGACTGTGACGGTGCAGAAACGACTGGAGACATGTATCGCTCGGGGTTCTCGAGAGTTGACCGCATTCTCGAAAGAGGACAAGCCGTTGCTGGCCGCAGAGCTAACAGAGAAGGGTAGAGTTCGCTCGAACAGGTGTCGGAGCTGCGTAGGCATCATGACGCCGTGTACGTGGTTGTGGCGGATTGTTGGGCGTGGCCGAAGGGAGCAAACCCAGCATTCATTGGATACTGTATAGGGTAGATCTGATCTTTCTTGGGTGCATGGCTCCATGAACAATCACGTTTGCGCCAGAATTTGGAAAGATGGTTGTGGTTTCACATGCATACTAATGGGCTGGATTATGTGCTTGTGGAGGTCAGCGGCATTGATGTTTTGCATCATTAACATAACTCGATCTGCATCGGGAGAACACATGAGTTTGAAGTCCATGTCAATGGGGACACCGATGCAGGTATCTCGTGTAATTCGTTGTGTTCCTCGATATCTACAAGTTCGAGATGAGCTTGTCCACATGAGGCTATAGCTCCGTGCTGCCGCATAGACCCCTACCAATAATCACAGTTGCGTCTGTGAAGTAGATGATACACTCGGAATTAGTGTCTGACGTAAAGTTCTTGGCTGGGTGAGATGGATATATGCCAACGACTCTAGAATACGAAGTCAGCTGAGTTGTCTCCGCGTCGAACCGATTCTTGGATCCTTGGGTTTGCGGCGCCAACATTCATGGCGTCTTCTGGACCGCTTGAATGGCTCGGAAGAATATGGATGCAAATATTCCGAAGCCTTGAACGCTTAGTTGTACTAATGAAAAGACGAGGAGGGAGAGAGGTGCAGTTGGGCGGGACGCTAGCGAGCGACCAAGAAGATGCGGCTCAATTGAAAGACAGCGGGCCGGTCGGCCGAGGCCAGCAAGCATCCCAAGGTCAATTTAATATTGCTCGGACCTGTCTCAAGTTCATTGCTACCGCAGGTAATAGTCAGGGCGAAAGTGCAGGTCATGGATCTCGGGGCGGCCGCTACATGATTTCAAGGGTTGAATGATTAGGATTCTGGGACAATGGGACACCAACAGCCTAATTTCGGGTACTCCGTATATTGGTTTCTCAAGGTTCCAACGTGGGTGCAAGGAAGTGCACCTGGAATTGAAGGAGGAACCTGTTCCCCGCAATATAGCACCCTGGCTGAAGAAAAAAATGTTTAGCCAAGATTTAGCCGGTCATCCGGTGGAGCTTGCAACGCCACAATACTGGTGATGGGCGCAGAACGTTGGAAAGGCTTAGACAAGTGCCAGAGCGTGATTCGAGATATCAGCAAGGTGACGTGCAACGGGATTGACGATGGCAGATGGGGCGTTGGGGTGGCCTTTTCAGTGGTCGACGATGTGTGTTTCCCCACATTGAGGCGCCGGAGAAGTTCCGTGGTGTTTCTGTTCGGGGTCTAGCGGCCGCTCCCCAGTCAACGAGCCGTGTCCACAATGACGCTAGATGCAGTCCCGTCAGGTACGGAGATCTCAACTCCTGGCCGTCTGCTAATCACAAGGTCACCCTCGGTGACTCGATGCTGCTAAGATCCAATGCATGCGTCGAGCCCGGCCGTAGCCTCCTCCACCTCCGCCAACATTAATACCACTGCACCCTCACCCTCTCCTGGAGTGCAGCAACCCTCAGGCTCTTTTGCTAGCTGCCTGACCCCTTTCCCCCTGGGTGCACGCTTGTCTACATTCCTTCATCATTTGGATATATCCTCTGTAGTACTCAGCAGCATTCTTGTCTTAGCTTCATCATTTATCATTGGTAGCATCATGTGGCGCGTCGCCCACGCCGTCATTTCAGGCGTTGCCGTCGGCTCAACATTTTTGACCTCAGGTGCTGCTCAGTCGATTCCGTGCAATGGCATCGACAACTGCACTTCGCCTGTGGGTAGATCCTGGCCACCGTCAATGGAGCTTCAATCTAATCTTTGCCTTCCCCACAGTTCCCAAACACGACATATCCCGCAGCCGTCGACCCAAACGCTGTTCCGGGCGCCCAGTCTGGTCAGATTTCGCCCCCTTACTATCCTTCGCCATGGGTAGACGGCTCTGGCGGATGGGACGCCGCATATGCAAAGGCTCAAGCTTTCGTTCGTCAATTGACATTGCTGGAGAAAGTTAACCTTACTACTGGTGTTGGGTAAGCCATCCTGGTTACGGACTTTCGTATGCCAATGCTAAGGATACGCAGCTGGCAATCGGCACGATGCGTCGGCAATACGGGCACCATCCCAAGACTCAATTTCTCGTCTCTTTGCATGCAAGACTCGCCCGTTGGTGTTCGGGACAGTGCGTGCCAAATCCCCCCTCAATTCCAGTTTACCCAAGCTGATTCACCTTAGCCGATTTCAACACCGTCTTTCCAGCAGGCGTCACAATTGCTGCTACTTGGGACCGAAACTTGTTCTACCAACGCGGTTATGGCATGGGTTATGAGCACAAGCACAAGGGCGTCGATGTCCAGCTTGGTCCTGTTGTCGGTCCTCTTGGCCGTGCTCCAGAAGCCGGTCGAAACTGGGAAGGTAAGTCGATTAACGTGATGACTGCGACTTGAAGGCTCATTCCGATCCTAGGCTTCAGCCCGGACCCGGTCCTTTCTGGTATTGCTGTTGCTGAGAGCGTCAAAGGCATTCAAGATGCCGGGGTCATGGCTTGCACGAAGCACTATATCACGTATGAGCAAGAGCACTTCCGCCAGGTCTCTGAATCTTCGGGTTACGGCTATGACTTCGATTTGGAGTACAGCTCGAACGTCGATGATAAGACTATGCACGAGCTCTACCTCTGGCCTTTTGCTGATGCGGTACGCGCTGGAACAGCATCGATCATGTGCGTTTACAACCTGGCAAACGACAGTTATGGATGTCAAAATAGTTATACCCTTAACTACCTCCTCAAGGGCGAGCTTGGCTTCCAAGGCTTCGTCATGACTGATTGGGGTGCGCACCATTCTGGCGTCAGCAGTGCACTTGCGGGACTGGATATGTCTATGCCCGGTGACACTGCCTTCAATTCTGGGGCTTCGTTCTGGGGTGCTAACTTGACCATTGCTGTCCTTAACGGTAGCGTTCCCGAATGGCGTATCGATGACATGGCCACACGCATCATGGCTGGATATTATTATGTTGGTCTTGATCGGAACCCGGTTCCCCTCAACTTCGATGCATGGACCACGGACACCTTTGGCTTCAATCAATATCACGCGAGCGAAAACTATGGCTTGATCAATGAACATGTCGACGTCCGCGCTGAGCATGGACAACAGGTCCGAACCCAAGCGGCTAAGGGAACCGTCTTGCTCAAGAATATCAACAACGCTCTCCCCCTTACGGGCAAAGAGAAGCTGACTGCTGTCTTTGGGGATGACGCCGGTGACAATCCTTACGGCCCTAACGGCTGCTCTGATCGAGGTTGCGACAATGGCACTCTCGGCATGGCTTGGGGTTCTGGTACAGCAAACTTCCCCAATCTTATCACACCCCTTACGGCGATCCAAAACGAGGTTGCCGGCCACGGTGGCGCCATTGAAGATGTTCTTGACAATTATGCGTATTCTCAAATCAGCACGTTGGCTCGTCGTGTCGACATGGTTGATGGCGTTTCCCTCGTCTTTGTCAATGCTGACTCTGGTGAGGGGTACATTGTTGTGGACACCAACGAAGGTGACCGCAATAATTTGACCTTGTGGCGTGGTGGTGCAGACCTGATTGCCAATGTCAGCTCTGAGTGTAACAACACCATTGTTGTAATGCATACAGTTGGAGCCGTCGATGTCAGTTCCTTCTACGACCACCCAAACATCACCGCCATTGTCTGGGCTGGTATTCCCGGTGAGCAATCTGGCAATGCTATCGCTGATGTGCTATACGGACGCGTCAATCCTGGTGGCAAGCTGCCATTTACCATTGGACGCAACCGATCCGACTATGGTACCGATGTCTTGTATAGACTGAACAACGGCGTCGGCTCGCCTCAGCTCGACTTCCAAGAAGGTGTTTTCATTGACTACCGCGCATTCGACAAGCAGGGCATCGATCCTATCTACGAGTTCGGCTACGGTCTGTCCTACACGAATTTCAGCTACTCCAACCTCAAGATTCAAGGCCAACGTGCAAACAATTATGTTCCCACAAGCGGAGAGACAAAACCAGCGCCCGTGCTCGGAAACTTTAGCACCGATTCATCTGCTGACGTTTTCCCCGCTGGCTTCCATGAAGTACCACTCTACATCTACCCGTATCTCAACAACTCTGACCTGAAGTCGGCTTCTAATGACTCCGACTACGGTCTACCAGCTGATCAGTATCTGCCTCCCCACGCTCAGGATGGCTCCCCGCAGCCCCGGATCGGCGCCGGTGGAGCTCCCGGTGGTAACCCACAGCTGTATGACGTCTTTTACACCGTCACTGCCGACATCACCAACACCGGTAAGGTTTCTGGCGACGAAGTTCCGCAACTGTACATCGACCTCGGTGGCCCCGATGACCCCAAGGTTCAGCTCCGTGGCTTCGACAGGCTCACGATCGCTCCTGGCAAGACGGCCACTTTCTCTGCTCAACTCACAAGGAGAGATGTCTCCAACTGGGATACCGTCAGCCAAAATTGGGTTGTCTCGAACTACACTAAGACCATCTATGTCGGATCTAGCTCGCGGAAGCTATCGCTCAAGCAGACGCTAGGAGGCCCATCTAACAGCACAGGCGGATATAGCAGTAGCGCCTCTGCAGCACCAACTTACCGTTCCTTTTGATTGAGCGTGTACAAAGCGAGATAACAATTGTTGAAAGTAGATTTGAGGCCCTTCAATACTTTGGACAACGACTTGCAAGAGAGTATAGATTCGAGTAGAGTGCAAAATCAACTATATAGTTCATTGTACATAGTTTTCAAAGACACCTTTTCGTATATTTCTCATCCCTATGCCCTGAATCTCGGGCGTCGAAGGTCAGAGCATTACAGAATCGTCTGATTTCTAAGCGTCCAGTTGATGGGAAGACCAGTCCTCGAGAGCTGTTTTGAGGCGGTAAGTGAGGATACCTAGGTAGAGGGTGGATCAGGTGACGAAAGACTTGGCGCTCATAGTTAAAATCAAAGATGGGAGACGTTGTTGCGTATGGTATAACCCATGTCTCTCTGCACTCGCTCATCTATCGATAAACGCACTTCAGTGGACACTGTCTCCGGTTGGTATAGACGTGAAATAAATCCAAATATACGCTACGCGGTGGAACATCAAAATCACTGGAAAGCGCAAAAGTAGGTGGACGGACGCTGGGGATACATAGACTCAACACTCAACAGCTCAGTCCTATTATGCTTTGCGTGGGTAATAAAGTGGTTAACCGATTACCATGGAGATGAATGGTTCTCTTCCATGGCGCAGGGTTGATCGGATCGTTGGGGAGCGTTGGCTTGGAGGTCAATACAATTTTAAAGTGATGGGATTGATGAGAGCAGAGGCGTACCGACGGCGTGCGTTCGTCACCGCCCATGAGTATCGTATGTTCTGCCCCCTCCCAGACTTTGAGATATCGGTTGAGATTGGTCTAGGCCGTGGAATCCAGGTCATCAATGATAGGATAGTAAATATTCCTGGCTATTCTTGACGTACGTTAGATTCCTATCTCCCTGTAACTCATGCAGAAATCGTATGGTGGAATGGGCAGTGGCGCTTTACGTGCTACAAACAGCACGTGGACACGATGCAGTATAGCTGAGGTAGCTCTCGCTCGTGTCGACTATGGTAGCATGAAGGTAGACTGTATAAATTCATACACTAGTTTTTGGTATCGCTCCCTGCCCTATCAAATGCAGTCTGGGATGGCCGCCTATTGCTTGCACAAGAACATACCCCCGTGCTCAAATCGACAGAATTTCAAGGACTCAAATGCATAGCATTATCTGCACCGCCCTGACCCCAGGTCTGCGCCGCCGTGGTTGCAAAATATCGCACATCGATATCCTCATCCTGTTCCAACTTCTCGAGATTCGGGAGAATGCGCTGTGATACGAGGTTGAGAGCGTGTTGAGAGGGCTGGCTGGATGACTGGCCTGAAGAGAAGATGTCAGTGATTAACATTGGCGAACACGAGCACGAATGCCATGAACTATTAGCCTTACCGCTCTTTTCCAGAGAGATGATCGTGCCTCGATCGGGAAGACGCTTGAGAACGTCAATGAGGACAGCGTAGGATTTGGCAACGTTGAAACGAATATTGGGGATATCGTCGGCGACAAGCTTATCCATCATGGGGAGGATGGAGGACTCGATGACTGAGAGAGAGAGGGCAGGTGCAAGAGTCTATGACACTGTGTTAGCGCTCTGTTGCAGATGGAGACGTAGAGAGGTGCCTCATAGAGGTACTTACCGAGACAGCGAAGCAAGTGGTCATCCGATAAAGGTAGTTGGGATGCTGACCCATTGCCATGACCTTTGGTACAATGGCCTCATTTGCCCATTCCACACCAAATACTTCGGTTAATTTCTTCAAGTTTTGCGTAGAGGCTTCACGAATGGAGAAGACAGTGTCGCCAAGCCAGCTCATACAAAGGTTACTGAGCTGCTCGTCGAAGAATTTGACGCCGAGTTGGCTAGCTAGGAGAGGCACGTATTCGATGATGGCAAGTCGCACGCGCCATTGCTTGTCCTCGGCAAGCTGAACGATAGCAGGAAGTAGAGATTGAGAGAGAAGTTCGATGCCGATGACATTATTGACGAGCTCGAGCTTGGAGATGATGTTGAGTCGGACGTCCGGGAAGTCGTCTTTGAGCATCTGCAGGAACATTGGGAGGAGGTGGTCGTTCGTCTCGTCTTTGCCGAGAATGGGTGCGAGGCCGCTGATCTGGGTGCCAAGCGCTGCGCGAACATGCTGCGACTGGTCCGATACCAGGTCCTCTACTGCTGGCATAACGTCGTGCAGCAAAGGCTCGCGGTCAAGTAGACTACAAAATCCTGGCGATAGGTGTCAGAGCGACCACAACCCAAACTGAGCCGAATATCACCTTACCAGGAATCTGCCCAGCGATCGCACTCCGTACTTCCGCTTCTGTGTCCTTCAATAACTTCACAAATGCTGGTACAAGATCGCGACTGACGACCTCTTCGTCCACCGCTTTCGCAATCTTGCACAACAGGTCAGCAATCACCAAATTCTTCGAATCCGCATGACTTGCCTTTTCAAATCTGTCCGCTACCATGTATCTGACCCTCCAGCTCTTGTCCTCGAACAAATTCCGCAAAGCAGTGAGAAGGACGCCGTGACTAGACTGCTGTTCCTTTGGTACTACTTCTGCAATAGCAATGAGTATGTCCACCGTCAACAGCCGTACACTATCTTGATCGTCACTCGCAAGGTGCTGAAATAGCGGAATCATTTCTTCAATCACTATGGTAGCCGGCATTGCCTTGACAAACTTTGCCAGATTATTTGCAGCCTGTCGACGCACCATTGGAGTATCGTCGTGAACTAATTGACCAAATTGCTGTCTGAGACCTTCCTGAGAGGGTGGTGTCGCTCGGCTGTAAGGAACATTATAGAGGCCAGTCGCGGAGATTTTCGAGGTAAACCAGTCGGCTTTGGAAAGGCGAACGGTGAGTGGGATGAAATGCTCTTCCACTTGAGCTTGGGATAACTGCTCGCATATCTTGTTGAGAGACTCGACAGCCTGGGCGGAAAGGTTAGCCTTGACGCCAGCACGCTTTCTCTTGATCTCATGTCCAGACCTTTTCCCGGACCAGTGGCTCTTCAATCGCCGCCAGATTCTCTAGAGGGGACAAAAGCACATGCGCGTACTCTGGACCTCCAACATACTCCACAAATCCGCCGAGCTCTTCACTCAGTGCGGTAAGGACTTCATCTTCGTCTTCCACTGATTCTAAAAGCCGAAGTACAGTAGTCAGCCTGCATGCCAATGGTTGGGCAGCGGAGGCCGGTTCTGTTGAGAGGAACAAGACTCACCGTCAAGAAAGGGTATCAATTCATGTCGCGTCCGTTCGGCCCCGAGTGCCAATGCGATTGTGGAAAGTCGGTGAATTGCATTAAGTCGTAGGAGGACATCATCGTGCTAAGCCGAGGCTGTGAGCCACCAGATGGATAGAGAGCAACACTGTCTGGCGGGGATTACCTTGAGCTCGTCAATAAGGACGGCAATAGGATACAGCTCTTCGTTCTGGTCTTGCGAATTCATAATCGATTGCACGGAAAGTCTATCTGAAGGTAAGGAGCGGAAGAGCTACCAAACCCAGGGCAGCTCGAATCTTTGCGCAGCGCGGAGGTCGAAGGTTTCTGTGGCAGAAAGGAAAGGGTACGAGAGAAAACCGAACAAGCGCCAGGAAAGCTTCAGCTCTCTCAATCTATGCAGAGTCATGAGTTAGCGACAGAAAGCTGCGGTATGGCGCTGCCAGATTGAAAGGAGATGGAGGTTGAGGCCAGAAACGGTTCGTGTGGGGCGGAGGCAGGATGAGACGGGCGGGCAGGGGAGCGTCTTACATCGAGCTTCAGTAGGCGCGTCGAAAGAGGAGGGGTGATTCTTGGGATTTGGATGTGTGGAGAGCCGGGTCATGGATTGTTTGTGGATGTTGTTGCTTTGCGTGCCCCAGACGATGGGTGAGGTACGAAGGTACAAGGAGGATGCAGCACCCACCCACGCACTAGAATGACACTAGTCGCCATGTGAGCAATCCCGCATTCGATTTCGAAACGAAATGCCGGGTTTGATTTGATTAGGCATGTAGCTACCCGTTGAAGAGTCAGAAAATCGAGTCATTCTGCCCTTCGAGGATCGTTCGACTGTGTCGCATCACTGGGGCACAAATTGAGCTCTTCGGACAAAGCTCGAATGCATCAAGATGCCGACCATTACGGTAAACAAGGCAGACCTCTTCAAGGCATTGGAGAAGGAGTACGTCTTTTTGCACCGAATTGCGTACGCGAAATACCACAGCTGACTCGCCAAAGCTATACGACAGAAGAGTTCGATGAGCTATGCTTCGACTTCGGTAAGCTCCCAAAATTTTACTTCATGAAAACGGGCTAATGATAATTACTCCCTTAGGCATCGAACTCGACGAGGATGTGAGCGGCTCTTGTGGCTGTCCAAACCGAAGCTCAGATTGCTAAGAGAAGGTAGACGACGAACAATAAGAGGCCTGTGGTAGATGGGGTGGAAGAGCCGCCACAACTTAAGATCGAGATACCTGCCAACCGGTCCGTATCAAGGCCGTAGAGAATGACAACATGCCGGGCCTAACCTCGGTCCTAGTTATGACATGCTATGCTTCGAAGGCATTGCTATGAACCTCAGGGTTTTCCTCGGAAAGAATCCGTTACCAACCTTCAAGTTGGCTCCACCCCCCAGCGGTGAGCTTCAAACCACATATGTCAGGGAAGATGTACGACAGTCGATTCTCTCTAGACGCTCCTCGAGCTGACAAGGGCCAGACTGCAAGGGTTCGGCCATATTTTTCTTGCGCCATTCTTCGGAATATCAACTTCACCCAAAGCCGATATGAATCCTTTATTGCTCTGCAGGACAAGCTCCACCAGAATTTGGCAAGGCAGCGAACACTGGCAGCAATAGGTACTCACGACCTCGACACCATTCAGGGGCCCTTTTCGTATGAAGCGCTGCCGCCAGAGCAAATCAAGTTCACGCCCTTGAACCAGACAAAAGAAATGAATGGCAAGGAGATGATGGAGTTTTATGAGGCACGTAATCCTCGTATGAAGCGCTTTTGATCTACCAGCTAATCGCGAAACAGAAAGACAGACATATCGGAAAGTATCTGCCTATCATCCGGGACTCGCCAGTGTATCCAATCATCTTTGATTCAAATCGGACTGTTCTCTCCATGCCGCCGATCATCAATAGCAATCACACTAAAATCACGACCGAGACGAGGAACGTCTACATTGATATCACTGCGACCGACAAGACCAAAGTTGAACTTGTCAATCACATCCTCGTTGCCATGTTTTCCATGTACTGCGAAGAACCCTTTACCATTGAGCCTGTCAAGATTGTCTCGCCACACAATAATTGCAGCCGTGAAACCCCCGATCTCACTCCTCGGCCCACACAGGCCAGCATCGACTACATCAACGAAGTCTGTGGCCTCTCGCTTACGGCTGACGAGATTTGCAAATTGCTCGGACGAATGTGTTACCACGCAAAGCCATCTTATTCCTCCAAGGGAATGCTTGATGTCCAAGTGCCTATCACTCGTGCAGATGTTCTCCACCAAGCAGACATTATGGAAGACGTCGCCATTGCGTATGGCTTCAACAAGCTTCCGCGATATTTCCCTAACAAGTCGGCCGCAGTGGCAGCGCCGCTGCCTATCAACAAGCTTACCGACATTGTTCGGAACGAAGCGGCAATGGCGGGCTGGTCCGAAGTCATGCCGCTGATTCTCTGCTCTCATGACGAGAATTTCGCCTGGCTCAACCGGAAAGACGATGGCAAGACGGCAGTGCGGTTACAGAACCCAAAGACGGCCGAATATCAAATCGTGCGTACGAGTCTGATACCGGGATTGCTGAAAACGGTGCGAGAGAATAAACATCACGGTGTGCCAATGAAGATCTTCGAAGTCAGCGATGTCGGGTTCAAAGATGAAAGCGTAGAAAGGAAGGCCAGAAATGAGCGACACTTTGCAGCAACATGGTATGGAAAGACCAGCGGCTTCGAAGCAGTACATGGCCTGCTCGATCGCGTCATGTTGATGCTCAAGAGTGCTTTTGTGACCAAGGAGGAGGGCATAAGCAACGACAAGATAGAAGGATATTGGATCGATGAAGTTGATGGTACGTTTTCGACGATCGGAGCCATTTGACGTGAGAGGCGACAGAAAGCTAATGATGCGAACGATAGACCCGACCTTTTTCCCCGGCCATGCTGCGAGTATCAATCTTAAGCTAGACGGCAAGCGCCATGTCATTGGTGTCTTTGGCATACTACACCCGTCGGTATTAAAAAACTTCGAGCTACCGTAGGTCACCACCTTATCCATTCGCAAACACACTGTCGCTGACTTGTACATTCAGTTATCCTGCCAGCACGCTTGAACTCAATCTAGAGGTTTTTTTGTAGCGATAGCAACTTCCCTTTACAACAAAAGCGGGACCACCCTAGAGATGTGTATTAACTGGATTTGAAATAGACATAAAAATTATATGTTGCCACTTATTGCGGTGCCTACACGGTCATGAGAAGCTTTTCGACTGTCATCCAGTCGCTCCCCGAAGAGGTGAAGGATTTCTTTTCTTTCTTTACGAATCGGCGAGAGTCCGAATGGTTAGCTTGCAGAGGGCAACGACATGGGAGTGACACCGGATGGGAATTCGGCCTGGCCATCAACCTTAAGGTTGCTGTGGGCGTGGTCAGATGGTAACGGGTGATCGTCATACAAACGTCGAGCGTAAGCTCTAGGTCGAGCGTCCATGTACAGTAGCGTCCAGCGTACGCCGTACCGTTGCATCAGGTTGCTTCCCCGCCTTTTTTTTCTCTACTCCAGTCGCTGCCATTTCTGCGCCCCCAAACAGGTCGACTTTGTAGAGGCCAATTGCTTTCCTGTGCTCCATCATCATGATCAGGGCCAGCAAACACCTGTCCCTTCCACGATAAGCTTCCACCCGTGCTCAGCTCGTTTCGCGCGCGTCTCGCGTAGCAACAGTCGCCATGTCTAGTCTCTCCAACCTGTTGAACCCGGCGCCTGCTTCAGGTCCAACTTCACCCAAGGCCCGCTCAGACGCGCCGAATCTGCAGTCGCATCACTCCACTGGCGACGGTGCTGCGGCCGGCACGGTCGCAAGGACCACCTACGACGCAGCCAGTGCGCTGACGGCTTTGGCACACTCAACCACGTCTTCGAGCGGCACTTGGTCGCAGCATTCGCCCACCACTTCGTACGCTTCCTATCCTCCCTTGGCTTTAGGCGACCACTACGCATCAAGACGGTACTCGGGTAGTCGTCCGGGCAGCAGCTATGGCATAACTGCCACCCCGGTAGAGCCGTCACCGCCTATTGAGCGATCTGAACAGCCCATCTCCCCCACACTCGAGCAATATCATCACGGCTCAACATCACCGGAAGAGCAGCGCAGACAATCCGTACAATCCATACAAGCAAGGTTATCGCCTCCACCGCGACTGGCGCCCCTCCAAGGTTTCACACCGCCACTCAACGACCGGGCGGGTGAGGACCACCTTGGCTACGGACAAGACCCTTCAAAAATCGTCAGTCCGCCATCCTACGCCAAACATACAGGCGATCGCAATCAATTAGAAGACGGAGTCGCTGCAAATCCGGAGCCTTCATATTCGCGCAACGAATCCACGACGAACCAAACCGGACAACCGTCACCTGCACTTGCGGATCCAAAAGCGGATCCATTACAGCGGCATCCGTCGCTTGCAGAGAATACGTCCGCCTCTTCGCCTACGACTCATATCAAACCTGAACCCCCCGCGACGCCACGAGAAATTACACCTGCCCAAGGGCCAGCCTTCGACGAAGACACGCGCAAAGCTGTCGAAGCCCTCAAAAACGAGCACGGGCTGCGTGCCAGTGGCGCGCGCAAGCAATCCTCACCCTCCATACCCGCCATGTTGGCCGAATCCAAGCCTAACGCTCCCGCCGGCAAAAAAAGGCCTGCCCCCAAGCCCTCGACGGTGACGAAAAAGGGTACTGCCTCTACGGTCAAGAAGCCTCCAAACAAGAAACGCAAGGTCGATTCCATCACTGATGCAGGCAGTCCCACTACGACACCGACATCCGCAAACGTTCCAGGCCGCTCCGCCACACCCTCGTCGCGCACTTCCAAGACTCCCGCAATCCGCGGCGGCACGGCGCCATCTTCCTCTCCCGCACCGCCACCGCCCGGCTCCTCTCCCTCCGCCAACCTCCCAGGCTCGGACGACGTCGACGAGGATGAAGCGACGGATGACAACGAGAGGTACTGCATCTGCCGCCGGCCGGACAACCACACCTGGATGATCGCGTGCGACGGCGGATGCGACGACTGGTTCCACGGCTCCTGCGTGCACATCGCCGAGAGCGACGGCGACCTGATCGACACCTACATCTGTCCCAACTGCGAGCGCGATGGCAAGGGCCGCACGACGTGGAAGGCCATGTGTCGTCGCGAGGGATGCCGCAAGCCGGCGCGCGTCGGCAGTGTCGGTGGGAAGAAGGGGGGAAAGGGGGAGAAGAGCAAGTACTGCAGCGAGGAGTGCGGGATGCGGTTTTTCAAGGAGAAGTTGGGGTTGGAGGACAAGGAGACGCAGAAGGGTGGGAAGAGGGGCAGAGAGAGGAGGAAGAGCACCTTTGCGGACAACGTCGCGAATGCGGGAGATGAAGAGGATATCGGATCAAGAGGAGGCGCCCTGAGAGTAGGCGAGGTAGCAGCGCTCGTCGATGCGGTTCCGGACTTGGCGTCTTTCCGAACACTTGGAGAAGGGGTGCTGAATCCGCCCACCATGGCAGCCGAGTCGGGTGGCAAGACGGAAGGTGGCTTAAATGATCCGAACACAACCGCAATATCGTTCTTGAACGAGAGTGAGAGGCTAGACCTGGCGCGAATCGAAAAGCGCAAAGAAGAGCTTCGCTTGAAACACTCGCTTTTCAAGGAACGCGAAAAGTTTATTGCTATTTGCAAGGAGCAGCACGTCAAAGTAGCCGAACGCGAGGGAGTCGATGCCAAAAACATCTGTGGCTACGATTCCCGGCTTAGCTGGAGCGATGAGCAGTTCCGTACCTGGTCTGAGAAGCAGAAGCAGACGTCGGCTGCGAAGAAAGATGGTGGGGATGAGCAAATGACGAATGGCGATGGCACCACCGGTGAGGAAGGTAGCGCTGAGGACGGAGAGGTGTGTATGAAGAAGAAGTGCACGAGGCATTCCAATTGGAAGCAGCTCGTACTTCAAGACGTGCGGTTCGAAGTCGCCGACGTGGGTGATGAGATGAGAAAAGTGGATAAGGAGGAGAAGGAGATTCGAGAGAGGGCCATGGTAAGGTGGAGGGAGAGGGTTAATGGTGGTGCAGAGAGCGCGCGAGTGGAAGTGATTAAGGATGTTGAGATCGACGGAGAGGATAAGGGAGACGACAGCGCCATGGATATCACGACAGAACAGGCGAACGAAGGTGAAACAGTCACTGAGATGATGGAGGATATTCCATCGGATACGCATGCGGATCCGATAAATGGAGATCCGGCCCCGTGAGGATTCCGCTTTCGGCTAACATTGCTTCTTTCGGCTTTGTGGAAAAAAGAACTCTTGCTCAAATCCTTTGCTCAGATCAAGATACCCAGACAATATTTATTAAAAATATGATACGTCTTCGAACCGTGCTGTTTGCCAGTGTCATTCGACGTGTCCAAGATGAAATCATAAATTTATATCAGCAGTAGGCACGCGGCTATTACTACAGCACATTCGCAGTCAACAAAGGACCGAATTCGAAGTTGTTTCCAGAATTCGGGTCCACAACAGTGACCAAATATTGGTATTTATATCTTCCTCCCATCAAGCATTCAGATCTCTTGTAAGGAAACTTTTCTTTTCCTTTTCCATTGGGATTCTTGCGAGCTTGAAAATGAGCTTCAACTTTCCAAGATTCCAGCATCCTTTAATGCTTGAACTGCATCAGCTGCCCATTCTTGGCAGGCCCTAAGTGGCTCCTTTGGATTGATGCGTTTCGATCCGTCAAACTGTTTCTTTGGTGGCTCAATTGCGTTGACCGTCAGTTCGACTCGGTCGTAGTTGACTTTCGAAACGGTACCAAGGTATTCTTTCGACAAGAATGTGGGCGACTCCTCTGGAATTGGGGACGGTCGGTGACCAAATGCCATACCCTCTCGAATGCTTCCGACAACATGAAATAAGTATCCAGATCTGTCGACATTTGTTTCGATGAATATGGCACGATGATCCTCTCGTACACTAAGGAAAGAAGCTAAGTAAACCTTGTATGACATGATGGAGGCACGTAAATGATACACATTTATCTCTAGGAAGAATCAGCCGAAATAAGGGCAGAAAACTGGTTGGAAAAAACCCCCCCTGAAACGCACCATTGAGCAAAGGAAGGATGGTTTGTTACCAGACGTGATGGTGAGAGCGCGACTCTGGATTCCTTTATACATGCTGAAGTCGAGAATCGCCGCAGCTCCGGTCAACTCCAAAGGCTGCCACATAGCACGGACGAGACGAGCAAACGAGAGAGATAAAGAGTGGAATGAGCTGGGGTCCATCATCTGTTGGAGGCTTTGGTGGACTTGAAAGACTGACTCAGAGCACCTACCAATCGAAACAAGACGAGAGACACGGTTGCAAACTGTTCCCGTCGCCGCTATTGTGCATAGTGATTGCCTTGGAAGCAAGACTCCGAGAAAGCGAGCAGTGGCTAAGGCGAAAACGGCCGAAGATGCGATGCACGGCGTGGTCAAAGACAAAGCCAAGCTAGACAAGAATGGAGGAGAGAAGATGAACGAAGATGTGATTACAACAAACATGTTACGGCATTTTCCGCATCAGGAATTCTTTATCCTTGAACCTATAAACGTTGAATGAGAGAGAGGCAAGCACCTTGCACTGGCTTTGTCACCAATTTTGAACAAACACCTGACATGCGCCGGCGTATGGTTGCACAGAGACGCATCTCCAAAACGTTTTCCCGTCATTAGTCTTCTCAGCTCGGCTTAAGATGTCATCCGTCAAATCGCTATATCAGGCTGATCCCGCAACTGTTCCAGCAGCACTACCCGGATTAGAAGAGATTCACTCTACCCAAGATATTATCTGCGAGGCGTACCGAAAGAAGGTCGTCGGTATTGGAGAGCATTATGTTGTCAAGTATGGCTTTGGGGTTTATCCTATCGATGGAGAAATCATGGTCTTTTTGCGACAGGTTACATCCGTGCCAGTACCAATTGTCTATTCCATATTCCAGACGCCGCATGCCGAAGATATCCATGTAAATACGACTTATATTGTGATGGAGCGTATCGAAGGGGAAACGTTAGAGTCCAAATGGCCCGAGATGAACCAGCCAGCAAAAGAGGCCGTGGCTTCGAAGCTCCGCTCTTATTTTGGAGAGCTGCGGAAGCTTGAGTCGCCGGCATCTTATTGCACCCTAGGCTCGCGCGGCCTGTTTGACGAGCTCTTCTGGACAGGTGACTCAGAGGATCCGTTTGGGTCATTTGACACAGAGTCGGATCTCAATGAAGCCATGGTGGCAACTTGCTTTCATTACGGCAACCGTAAACATGCTGCCGACTTCTATTTGCGCGCCTTCAACAGAATCCTTCAAGGGCACCCGCCCACTTTCTCGCACGGGGATGTTCAGAAGAAGAATATCATGATTCGTAGCCCGAGAGCCTCCAGTCGAGATGGAGAGCAGCCGAGTGAACTGCAATTGGACATCGTGATAATCGATTGGGAGACTGGCGGCTGGTACCCAAGCTACTGGGAGTATGTAAGGGCAATGTACGCTTGTGCACGATGCGACGACGATTGGAATTTTTGGATTGAGAAATTCCTAGAGCCATACCTCAATGAATTTGCCTGGACCAGTACGTTTCTGCAGCATTTCAATGGTTGATGATTTCGCGAAAGCGTTGAAAATGGATATAACGGCTATGGTATACACTGGACTGTCGTTCGTAAATTTCGCATCTATTTCCGCCGTTACTTTGCTTTGACCTGAATTGAAGATCTACAAAGGCTGTCAAAAGTTGTGTCAACTCTCCACTTCTCAGTAAAGGAGTGTTCGACATGGTGAAATGTTTTGAAAGCACAAAGGATTTCATCCTTACTACGAGCTGCACAACGGACTTTTTGATTGGACAAACGTCCCAGAGATAAACGACCAAAAAACAAACATTCATCGTTTAGTACGTTCAATCTTTCATTTAGAGTTTCCTCAAAAAGTCGCACTCTCGGGTGAGTAATGTTCGAGCTTGCGGAATACTTCTGGATGAAGAGTTTGCAGGTCATAGTGCCATTCCAAGCGATCGATAGAAGAGAGAGTATTGTCGGACTTCTTGGAGGACCCGAAGTGAAAATTGAAATATCGTTGATTGAATTGATGATACCTGCCAGCCTTGGCTGTCTCGTTGCGACTTAGCGTCCACTCAAATGTATCTCCATAGAAGTACCTGAGATCGTAAGCAAATCTTCCTAGCCCTTGAAACTTGAGGCCCAAAGCCCCTTTGATATCGTCGTTTAGACTGATGCGGATGAAGAAGATTCCAGCAGAGTCATAATAATTGCCAGTATATGCATCCAATGGCCTTGGAGGTGGGCTGTCTGCGCATTTTTCCTGAACCTCTTTCTTCATATTTTCGTAGGACTGAAGAGATTGGTTAGTGAATTTCTGCGTGATACCAATCCAGTCTCTTTGATGTTGATGCTCAAACAAAGATTCTATCATGACTTGCGCTATCCAGTCTACAGCATCGCAGTTGGCAATGGAATTTGTGGGAACGATGACGGCCGAATGCGTTTCTGGGAAGAGAAAAAGAAGGAAAGTACCCGACAGTGGCACCTTGATGATATAATGTCAGCCGCGGGTGTGATGAATCCCCAAGAATAGGCAGATGTTCGATAGGGAAGATCCGGGAATTATCACCCATGACTCCAACAACACCAGGTAGCTGTGTACGGATCCAACCAAGCGCGTAAGACCGTTCGCGAAAAGATGGATTCTTGACAGGAATGTGCTGGCTGAAGAGCTGACCAGCTTCTGCGATCGTACTATCGTCTTGCTCTGAGAGCTGCTTGGAAGCCGTAAGCACATAGTCGGAGTACTTGAGAACGTCATTGAGCGAGGAATAGACTCCAGCTGCAGCTTCGAAAAAATGATGGCGAAAGTCCTGGCGAAAGGATAGCTCATACAAGCTACTATCGGCTAGGGCTGCATAAGGCTTTGCAAAATTGCCTGTCTCATCGAAGTCAAGCTGCGTCTTGGTGCGCGTTAGCTGAAGCGGCTGTGCCACGTATTCGTGTAGGATTTCGCATATGCGCTTTCCAGTAACACGTTGGATCACTTCTCCAAGCACAGAGTATCCATGACTATTGTAAAGCCGCCGTGTCCGAAATGGCACCATCGGTGGTACGGAGTAGCTTGGTCAGGTATTTCCAGAAGTCCTTGCTTTGAAGTAAGTGATCGCCTGGAAAGTGAGGTGAAAAGCTCCCGCTAGCCCCAACCGGTGCGCCGCCAAGTCGACCAGATTCGATTCGTCGGCCACGACTTGTGACGCTGTTTTGAACTCTGGCACATAGTTCTTTACAGGCTGGTTCCACTCCAGCTTCCCTTCTTTCACGAGAGCAGCTGCGGCGACGTCGAAGAAAGATTTGGAACAAGACCCGATGCCGTACATGGTGTCGTCATTAGCCTGCTCGCCTTCTGCAATATCTTGGAAGCCATAGTGCCTTTTGAAAATGTGTTTGCCATAATGGATGATCCCTACGGAAGCTCCTGCAACCCCAGCGATGCGACAAATGTTCTCAATCGTTTCCTTCCGTGAATCTAGTCTTGCCACAACGTTGCGGATTCCATCAACATGCGGTGCCATACTGAAGGCGAGATTATGGCACGCAAGTATTTCGTAGATTTAGTATCAAGACGACCCGCTCCAAATCGAAGGAATGGCTCGCGGCGGCAGATTTGCCAGGCCTGACGTCGCCACGGGCGTTACGAAAAACTGTACCCGAACCGAGAGGTTCCGAGGAATGCAACACCACTTTCTTAGTGACACCTTCAAGCGAATGGTATCTCAAGAACCAGCATAGATGTTCTGGGAGAAATATGCAAAGCAGGATTTCCCATCGTCTTTCGTCTTGTTTTTGAATTATCTAATATTTGCAACGTTTCAAAGCTCGCTCTGGCCTTTGTGCCAGCCTTTTGAATCTGCATGCAACACTTGGTGCCGTTGCGGGAAAGTGATGCAGAACACCATGCAGACAGTATCGGATCGAAGCGGTTTCACATGGAAATCGACCTCGTTCTTCATGATAGAACCGCCTCCAATACCAACCTCATGCAAGATGCTTTCGCACGCGTCGCAATTACACCCAAGTCAAAAGAAGATGGTAGCTTCAATGTTTTCGGTAAAGATAATGATCAATTTCTAGGCTGAGAGACAGAGTTGAAGAGGCTTGCCGAGGTTCTGGAGCCAAGATCTCTAGAGGAAGGCGGTCACCAACTACATTCTCCGTCTCGAATTGAATGTGTGGACAACAAAACTATTCCGCAGCCGACACAGAAGTCTTGTGTAATTCGTGGTGACGGTGGAATCGGGAAGACACAGCTAGCACTGAAATACGCGTACGCATCTAGGAACCGCTTCAAGTATTATTTTTGGGTTCGCGCAGAGGATGATGCGAGTCTGTCAGATTCTTTCCTGAACATCGGAAGGTTACTAGGTATTCTAAAGGGACTACCGATGGACCTCGCTGATGATGTCCGGATGGTAATGCAGTGGCTCATTATTAGTATGTCATGCAGCAAAGATCATTCGTTCATGAATGAATTCTCTTTCTAAGGTCATAAAGCCAATGGAGCAAGGTCAACACAAGAGATGGACCTCCAACTCTTCTCAATCCGCCCTATCGACAGGGAAATTTCCTCATGTTTTGCTACCGCTAACGCTACACGGGCGAAAATGGTCAGATATGCTATGAATATCCGCAAGTCGACATTGAATGCACTCACCATCGTCTAATCTTGCGATTCCTCGCCCACTTCACACCAAATCTTCCAAGCACCGAGTTTAGATTGTGTGTGCTGCCGGGCCATGATACAACGCCAGTACTTCTCCTTGTCGGCTGCCTTGGCCACCTGCTCGATCCACAAACGGAAAGCAGGATCGTGACCGGTACCTGACGTATTTGCAAGCATAGTACCGATAGATTGAGCGCCCTTGCCATCATATATGCGAAATTCATTAGAGCTAAAGGAGCCTCTATCAGGATCGGCTGCTGGGCGGATGGGCCTATGAAGGAGGACCTCATTTGCAGCAAAATTAGGTTTTCGGTGAGTTGGTTGGAAATGGTCAAAAATAGTACGAGGCGACATTATGACGAGAATAAAAACAGCTGAGATGGCAGTGATTGACTTGTCTTGTTGAAGAACCTCTCAAAATGTATTTGCACAATATGGCTGCCTGGCGAAGACCATTCCAAACACATGCGGTGTAACAGAGGACCCAAGTGCTTCTGTCCTACCAGCATACTCTGGAATAGTGGCACAGGTGACGAGCGCATCGTCAAGACCTACCTCGATGCAAAGGGGACTTCTGAAAAGTAAGTCGTTGGCAGCTGGGGTCTTCTCATACTAGCATCGGCATAGCTGAGCAGTGAAAGGGAACAGTGCGATTGCTTCTTAACCCGGTTTCTAGAGATAACGAGAAGACGCTACCAGGTACTCCGTACCCAAGTCATTCATCTCACATGATTTCCTCGAGGAAGAGGATTTGGAGTGAATAGAGGTGCGAGGCAATGGTTGGTCAGTCAATGGATAGCGATGTTTCATCTCGCATCGCGGTGAGGGCGAATCAGGGCGGCTCAGGATGCTTCGTCGGAACAGCATCCCCTGACTAGAGCGAAATAGGCAGGCGGGTCCCTGCAGCCTGATGCCGGCCCGAACTCTCAGCACCCGAACGGGTGCGAACCTCGATTGCGAGAGTAGCACGAAGTGTGAGTGGAAACGAAACGAAACGAAACAATGCTACGAGCTTGATGATGTCGGTGGTATGGAACACCTTTCAGTGTTCTCCAAGCGGTCAGTCTTGTGGCTTCAGCTTCTTTGTTCTCACAATGCCGTCCATTTCTGAACACACCACACTTCGACGATTTGACTGGTTCCTGCGGCGGCGTAGGTACTGTCCATTCACATTATTTTGTGGGGACGGCGGCTATACTAAGACCCCGGCACTGCTCCTGGATGCCAATCCCTATTTCGATGATCTCCGCCGCTAAAACATCGCGGTTGAGTTGCTTAATTTCCCACTCCTTTTAAGGTGGCCTCGCTCTGTTTCATTCATCGACATCCCTCTCAAGCAGTCCTGACTTCGGTCGTCCATTCTTTGAACAGCTCAGATCCAACTACTACTATCATTAATAGATCCAATTCTGTTCCAAGCTTTCTACCTTTTCAACCCACCTTTTCAATATCCAAGTAATCAAGATGCGTTACGCCTTCATTGCCGCCGCCTTCCTTGGCCTGGCCTCTGCCGGCTCGACCGTCTACGAGACCGAGACTGACACAATTACCTCTTGCGGACCTGAGGTCACGAACTGCCCGGCTCGCTCTCACTCTTCCACTCCTGCTGCGGCCAGCACTCCTACCTCAGTTGCATCAGTCCCAGCTAGTCCATCATCCTACCGCGCCTCCAGCCCAGCTGCTCCTCCATCTTACAGTGCTTCCAGCCCGGCTGCTCCTCCAGCTTCCAGCGCTTCTAGCCCAGCTGCTCCTCCATCTTCTAGCGCTTCCAGCCCGGCTACTTCTCCCTCCGCCTCCACGCCTGCTGGCGCCTCGACTCCGGCTACCAGCCCGGCTGCTGGTCCGTCATCATACCCGTCTGCCTCATCTCCTGCAGGTTCTGCCCCCGCAGGCTCTGCTCCCGCTGGTTCCGCTCCTGCAGGTTCCGCCCCAGCTGGCTCGGCACCCTCAGGCTCTGCTCCCGCTGGTTCCGCTCCCGCTGGCTCCGCTCCCGCAGCTTCGTCCCCTGCCAGCCCAGCTCCTTCGGGCTCGGGTGCTGCATCTGTGCCGGCTCCGGCTCCGTCCTCTCCTGCCACCTCCGCCCCAGCAGGTAGTGCTCCCGCTCCAAGCGCTCCCGCTGGTACCGCTTCCGCTGCTGGCAGTTGCGGCGTCTGCTCTCCTAGTACCGTTACCGTCACTGTGATCGGCGGTGCTCCTGCTGCTCCTTCGGCCTCGAGCGGTACGGGATCCTCTGCGGGTTCTCCTGCTGGCTCTCCTGCTGGCTCTGCTCCTGCTGGTGGTGCTTCAAGTGGTGCTGGTTCGCCTGCTCCTTATGGTAGCGGCTCGCCGGCTGGGGCTGGATCTCCTGCTGGGTCTGGCTCGTCTGGTTCTGGCTCTCCTGCTGGATCTCCCGCAGGCTCTGGCTCTTCAGGCTCCGGCTCCCCTGCTGGATCTCCCGCAAGCTCTGGCTCTTCTGGCTCCAGCTCCCCTGCTGGATCGCCTGCTGGTTCTCCCGCGGGCTCTGGCTCATCTGGCTCTGGTTCCCCTGCTGGTTCCCCCGCAGGCTCTGGCTCTGCAGGCTCCGGCTCTCCTGCTGGTTCTCCCGCAGGCTCTGGCTCTGCTGGCTCCGGCTCTCCTGCTGGTTCTCCCGCAGGCTCTGGCTCTGCAGGCTCCGGCTCTCCCGCAGGCTCTCCTGCTGGGTCTGGCTCATCGAGCACCGGCTCAGGTGCTGGTGCTCCTGCTCCTTATCCCATCAACTCTGGCGCCGCTGGTGCTCCTTCCGGGGTTCCATATGGCACTGGCTTCTCCAGCTACCCCGCCGGTGCTGCTCAGCCAACTGGTGTCCAGCCTACCTACACCAAGAGCAGCCCGTCTGGCCCAGCTACCTTCACTGGTGCTGCTACTGTGAACAATGCTGGTGCCTTCGTTGCTGGCCTTGGCGCCTTCGCTGCTTTCCTTTTGTAAGGAAGCAGCTATATCATGACGACTGATCGTTGACGGATACCCTCTTGTATATTTATATGGTCCGTCTCGATTTCATGCTTGGGCAAAGGGTAAATTTACAAGAGTGGCCTGGACGGTGTTAGCTTGCACGGCTCCAAGCGGTCGCTATTAGGACAGTCTGGTGGCTTTTCACATAATCATTCAAGGCAATGCGTCAAGAAACGCTGTCACTGGTGTAATTAGGTATATTAATTGACTTACTTTCTTGCTTGATAAAGTGGTTCCTCAAGTCCTGAGTCTATGTTGCACTCCTGATCTCCAGTGGATTTAGGATAGAAGAGAAGTCTGGAGGTGGCTATCCTGCCGTACCACATAGGATGGAATAGCGTCAGCTTTGCAGTGGACGGGACCCTGACTTTGGTCAGCTGGAGGGCCTGCGCACGTGAACAGTCAGCGCAGCGTCCGGGTCTTTCTACGCACTCCACGGAGATGGTTCGACGCTTACCTAACAAAACCCGCGATCTCGCAAAGCCCTCTGAAATTACTCCGTACTTCGGCAAGACAACCCCCAGTATATTCTCCGTACATTAGTACACAGCCAACACTCAATCTCCTCGGAAAAGCAACGTGCCTAAGCATAACCGTAGCTGACATATACCTAGACAGTGTACTAGAGAAAGATTCGTGCCGCAGTTCCCCGCCCAGTCCATAATTCCTTCAAATTACCTGCCCTGTAACGCTTCTATGGAGTGAATCCTACCTTACTAACACACCGTCTAGCGTCCATGTATTATTACTGCAAGACGCAGGGAATCACCGGAACATCGGCGCATCTCTGGGAAGATGTTTTTCACAAGATCTTCTACAAGGACAGAGTCTATTTAAGTTCCATCGTCCGCGCCCATTGAATCCATCGTTACCGCAATCAATTAGCTATCACTTCCAATTATCAGCATCCCCAACTATTGTCCGCTATTTCCTCTCAGAGCTCCAACTTCGTTTGATCACTCATACAATATGTCGGAAAAGACTGGCAACCAGATGCAACACATTTCCCCAGTAGAGCTCCGTTCGATTCCCTACCGCATCTCGTACCTCAAGAAGTTTCTCAACTTTAGCGACTCTGATGGTGCTGCCATTCAAGCCAGCGGACAGATCCTCGGCCCACTAATTCCCACTGTCCTTGATGCGGTCTACACCAATCTCCTCAGCTACGACATCACCGCGAAAGCGTTTGCACCGCCCCAACCGGGCTACGAAGGTCCAGCCCCCACCTCAATACAAGACCTTACGCTTGACCACCCGCAAATTCTACACCGCAAGGACTTCCTGAAGAGATATCTCTTGCAGCTCGTCAGTAACAAGGATTGGGACGACGGGAGCAAGCTGTGGGACTACATGGACAAAGTCGGCATCATGCACACGGGTGAACCAGGCTTCAAGCACCGTGCGCGGAGGCCGGAACTGCGGGTGGAGTACGTGCACATGAACGCCCTGCTCGCTTTCGTCGAAGACGTGGTCGTTGGAGCCGTAATGGGTTCGGATGAGCTTGACTCGGCGACCAAGACGAAGACGGTCCGGGCGTGGAATAAGCTGCTCTGGATCCAGAATGATCTCTTTGCGAGGCACTATGTCGTGGATCGCGACTCAAAATTTGCGCCAAGGGGTTCCACTGCGCTCGCTCAGGTATGTGTTGCTCCTGGTTATTTCAACAGAGAACTCCGGCTAATGGAACACGTAGGCTGCGGATGCCGAGCATCATAACACGGTTCTCACGTTGGAAAAGGCCTTTAGGATTCTGAGTCCATTTTTGGGTGGAGTCTGCACAGTCCTTCTTTGGCTTCTCTATACCAATGTGATGGGTCGGCAATAGGCCTTGATGACGATCAGGATTGCGTGCTGGAGTCTTGAAGGTTCTCAGGAGTTCTATTGGCGAGATGGATGGGCGGATGGGTAGGAATGCTATCTTGTCTCTCTGCATTTTACTTGTTCAATGATTACGCTTCTATGTTTAGCGGCAACCACTATTTCAGGTCAGATACACAATCAAGTGATGGATGTAGAATAGGCTTTTTCAGCAACGGCCTCGAAGCATTTCAGTCCCTAGCACTCACTAAACCCCGAGTCTTTCGAGGAAATGTATGGCTCAAGGGCGGAACCTCACAAACGACATGCGCTCGTAAGTTGCTGGCAGTGAAAGTTGGGTGATCCTCTCTTCGGAGATCTCCGAGTCCTTCACCCGCTGGCTTGACAGCTTTCCATACTACTGTGGTACCAATAGGGGGGAATTGAAATCCGTGGACATGCTCAGTTCAACACGCAAGCTTAGCAAATAGTACGATCGTCCCTACGTAGTCCAAGCGATCGCGCGCAACTCTGCCACATCGGAAGGCTTTGGCATTGTCACCTGGACGCCGATGTTTGCGGTACCTGTAGGTAAATTAACAAACTTTGATTTGATACGATTCGCGCACGAGATATTTTTTACCTTTGGGTATATGTTTAAGGCTCAACCTATTGCAAGGAGCACACCTTTCCCCTCCTGCTAGATTTTGATTATTTCTATCCCTAGGAACCATGACAATTTCAGAAGCCTCAGAATCAATGCGGTCGGAAGGAGGAAAAATCACCACGGACTGGATCTCGTCCATCATTTGTTCCAGACGTACATTTAAAGACGCACGTCGAACTCGTTCTGCTTCGACATATTCTGACCTGGCCCGGCTGAGTACAAGGGAGGTCAGTCCAGACATACACCAGGCAACAGGCTCTGATGTAACATGATCGACGCACACCTCATTGGAGCTACACTCGCCCGGGAATAGGTGCCTGGGGAACCCAGGTGGAGGCGGCCCATTGGGCTGTGGGTCACAAGCGATGGTGTATGTTCGTTCTTCTGTAGACAGTGCATTATCACAAATGGCTCCTCTAAAGTATGTAAAGTTTGGGGGTACACCGATGCCGTCTTCTGGACACCTGTTGATTTCTCGCCGTGCGGTAGTTCTTCTGATAAGTTCTCCTGGCTGGGCTGGCGTGGTTTGACGCTTTTGAGAACGAGGAACGGGCTGGTAATCCAGCGTAGCGGTTATAGGGCTAAGCGACATCTCGGTCAGACTTTTGGTCCCCTCTATCTTGAGACAAACTCACCGAGGGACCAGGGTTCCATTTTGATTTGCTCGTTCAATTAAATGAAGCTTATCCAGAGAGACAGCATCCAAACCCGTGGCGATACCAAAGAGAATTGGGAGAGAATTGATCAATTGCATATTCTATAGAATCTAGTAGTGGATTGATATCCAGTTTGTCACTCTTGGATCCTAGGATTTTGTGATTCTCGTAACTTTGATGGGATATTGAGCGACCAGCTGTTCATTTTATAAGTCAGGCTTGAAGTGGGTTCACTTTTGCGTGAGAGGATCGACTACAGTATCTCGGCAGTGCCGACTTGTGAAACATTCTCCGCCTCCTGAGAACACTTGCGCTGGTAATTGGATGGAGAGAAGGATGTTATGAGCAGGCTTACGGAAGATTGAAGAAATGGTGGCAATGGTTTATGAGATTGTGGCCCATGACGTACTCTTGTCAGCGATTTAGTAGAACAGCCCAACACACGGCGGCGGAGAATCCGAAGGTATTTGTGAGCCATCATCGGAATCGACGAGTGGATGATCTCGCAGGTCCACCGGACGCGAGCTTGCAGGCGCAAAAATAGCATCAGTGCTGGTCGATCTGAAATGAAGACGTCACTCTCCGTTCTTCCGACATGGCAGTTTCCGAGGGTCTGCTTGTTGGATATACGGAGGATGGGATGGATCGCGGAAAGCTAAACCAAGTGAAGAGGAACTGTTTTCTTTACCGTATTCTACTCCAGTCCCGAGCGGTGCGCGTCTTTATCATTGAAGATTCACCAATTAATCAGCACACCGATATAGCCTTTAATTTGTTATTTTTTACAAGAAGCTCAGGTGTCTGGGGTAGGTGCCTTGCCTTAAGAAATGGCCATTTCGGGCTCGACAGATTTTGACAAACGCGACACGCGTCGTCTTGGACAAAACCGTCGGCAGTCGCAACCTCAGCAATTGTTATTACCTCAAGGCCCTTGATCTTGTACCGCCCTCCCCGTCTCGTAGGTAAAAATTACTTGTATTCCAAAATGCCGCTCATACGTAAAAGACGCGCAGTGAGTTATTCTATTGCTTTTCTCATTCTGTCGTTGTCCATCCTAATTCCCTCCGCTTGCAGCCAGTAGAAGATGAAGTAGACTCCGATTCCATGCCCAGACCTTCAGGAAGGCAATCGTCAGACTCAGAAGATGAGTCCACTCATGGGGCGGCGGACATCGAAGGCGGAGGGGATAGGGATGCAAGCCAAGAGCAGCAAGTGAAGAAGATGGTGCGGTTAGCATTGGCATGCGAGTACAAGAGAAGCGAGATACGGCGGGCGGAGATTGGGGACAAAGGTGTGAGACAAAATCTTCACGGATAACGCCAGATTCAGCGGGCTAATGGCGGAGCGAATAGTGTTCGGCAACACAAGTCGTCGCGGCGCCTTCAAACACGTATTTGAGAAAGCCCAAGAGCAGCTTCAGCACGTCTTCGGGATGGAAATGATGGAGTTGCCTGCTAAGGAGAAGGTCACGATTGCACAGAAACGAGGTATCCTTAGCTACGAGCTTTGCTCCCGGCCTGATGCTAATTGCGTCCTCTCACAGCTGCGCAGAAATCGGCAGGTTCCTCGTCAACCAGGTCCTGGATCGTGACTTCCACACTCCCACCTGATCTCCGTTCCTCTAGCATTCTCTCTCCATCGGACTCTAGCTACGTTGCTTTGTACACCTTCATCGTCTCTACAATTATGCTCTCTGGTGGTCAGCTCCCCTCATCGAAACTCGAACGCTTTCTCCGGCGCGCGAATGCTGACGAGTCGACCCCCGTCGCTGCTACGGACAAATTAATCCAACGTCTTTGCAAAGATGGGTATATCGTCAAAGTCAAGGACTCTAGCTCGGGGGAAGAATTGGTGGACTATATTGTTGGTCCGAGAGGAAGGGTTGAAGTTGGTGAGGAAGGGGTGGCAGGCCTGGTGAAGAGCGTGTATGGCAGCAGCGCCGATGAGGAATTAGAAAAGAAGATCCAGCGAAGCTTGGCGTTGAGTCGACGAGAGCCCGAGAAGGCGGTGAATGGCAGCGCAGGGGATACGGAAAAGAAGAAGGCGGCCAGGTCAAAGGGAAAGCGCAGGGAACAAGAAGAGGCAGAGGAAGAGAGCAACTAGGAGCGATGTTCCATGGATAAGATGGACGCTTCGACATTCCAAAGAACAGCAAGTTACGGAACCCGGATTTCGACATCGCCGGATAGTTTTCAACCGGAGTCCGTCTACGGTAGGTTGACGTTGACTTCTCGGCCATTCTTAGTCAGTCAATCGCCTCAACATCGCTATCCGCAAGAAGAGACAGAGATGCTCCACGTTTTGACGCGTCCCCTTTATTTAAGTCAATCAGGCTTCTCTTGACTGCGACGCTTTGATCTCTAGTCTGGCCGTTCTTGGCCACGTTGGATCCGCGTGCATACAAATTATCGCCCAACCTCCTTCATGTTTACCTTGTTAGGGAAAATGGCGAGCACCCTTCAGAGGTTGAACTTTCAGCTGGAACGTCGCTAGATATCCATGCTATTCCGATCTTACCAAAAGAAATGCGGCATCGACTACAGCTCGAACCGCCAATCATTTCCAATTATCCCCGCTGCTCACGGTTTCAAAAGGTAGCTGGGTTTACTGTTGCATCCTCTCTCATCATCAATCACTAACACGATTGTCTTTTGACGACCAGTGATATTCTACATCGTTGCTGCACATGAAATAGTTGGATGCTGTCTGGACTCTGCTGGAGTGAGGAAAGGATGACAATACCAGTAATCTGCATGGTTAGGTAAAGGTTACTACAAGGTAGTGATACCGCAAGTCTACAAGCAATGCAAGCTTACCGTAGATAAGGTCTAGTTAGCATAGGCCAGCATCATCATTCAACACCAAGCTCATAATTGACCCCAACTGGAATGCTGAGCACTTTGGCAAGCAACATTGTCATGCCAATGTACACTAGCTGGCAATAACTACACAGCTGTTGTCGTATTGGCATCTGGATTCCTCTCAATGATTAACGCCTCGCTCGCCCTAATTCCCACAACCCCATTTGCTGGGTATTCGATACCCGGCGTCCCGACTGCCGTCCCGTTCGCATAGTTCTGCCCGATCGTTGTCACTTTTGCGGCATCCGTTTCCTCACTCGTCGGCCCTGTCAACCTAAACGCCCGTACCTGCGTGCCCAGTACAGTGCTCACATCAATCTGCACCTCTGGTCTCTCGATTCCTGCGGTGGCATTGGCGGCGGAGTAAAAGGCGAGGTTGATAGCAAGGATTTTATACAACGAGTCGCCCTCATAAAGCGCATACAAGGCCAGACTATCGGATTCTAGGGCGGAAAGTTCGTACAAGATGGGATTGGTGGTGCCGGATAGCACGCCTGCCACAAAGATCATGGCCGAGTACGTCGGCCAAACCCTTGGGGCAGTGCCATTTACCTCCACGGGCTGCCACATGCTATAATAAAACGGACTTCCATTGTGGAAGTGAATGCGCTTCATCCCCAGCGTCGCACCGTGCAGCATGTAGTCGATCTCCCAGAGCGCGGCGCCAAGGGTATTGCTAACGTTGGGCGCGCCATGACAGGAGACGGAGCCCGTCTCGCCCATGACAAACGAGGCGCCGACGGCATTGGCGGCGGCAACTTCGGTAGCCCACTGCGAGAAGAATTGGATTGTGTTCAAATGGTTCATAAGAGAAGGCAGGGAAACAGGGGGAGTTTGTGCTTCTAATACGGATGTCGTTAGGATGAGAGCCATTCTCATGAAGCATTTCGGCGATGGGGACATTACCTGGACAGTTAGAATATGGGTAGGCATGATCGCTTTCGGTTTTGACGTTTTCCACAAGTTCGGGCACGCCCAGTTTGTTAACCTCAACTAGGGAGAAATTGCCCATATCGGTGGGCTCGACGGCTAAAGCGCCGAGCTGGAAGCCATGATTCTTTTCCGTAATCTCTCGTTGGATTTGGGTCAGCCATTCAACCTGCTCTTGAGCATAGATTTGCACGTTCCATGGCTGAGAACGGTGCCCATTGCCCGCATAGAGATCCGGCTCGTTGCCAAGCTCGTATGCATAGAGTTTCGAGGCGTTAAGATATCTCTCTGCTCCCCTAACTTCTGCTCGGGCATACTGTACGTTGTCTTGGCCGAAGTTCAAGGTGAAGACAAATGTCTGGTTCTTCGGTAAATTCCGGTTCATAACTTCAAATAGGCCATTGTTGAAGGAGACATTGACGGCTTCTAGGTTACCGGGCTCGAAGACATTGGTGATTGTCTGGCTGTTGTTTGGATGATACTGGGCAGCGTCCCCCGTGTTACCACCGACTCTAATGACCGGAGGCGCACCGAGGATAGCTTGGATGTTGTTAAGGAGATTGTACGACAGATTGTTCGGTGAATCAACGTCTCCGAGGTAGTCAATGATGTAGCAGAATTCTATTGACAATCCTATAAGGTCCCGAGGCAGAGGCGCAGCTTTGGAAGTATCAACGTTGGGCGTGAAATTGACATGTACACGAGAATAATCTTGCTCGACCTGACGAGGACCAGGGGAAAAGGGAAAGGAGCCTAGGGCCAAAGCTTCACGGACGGATAGCAACAAGACTATGGGGACGGAGCGAAGCCATCTTTTTAGGCCTATTACCATTTTGACTGAGATTTGACTTAGTGGTAGTTTCACGCAAAACAAGCAAGAGGAATGAAATCAAGCACGGATTGGTTGTACTCATATTTAAAGCTGCCCAACCTTTTAAAGGCCAGTACTCCGTACCGGTAATGATGTTCAGGGACGGCAGAGTTCCCCGCCCATCCTAGGAATATCGTTAACCTATCAAGCAAGATCTGCACAAAGGATTATGACGGCTGAGGGAAAATGAGGCGCTGGTGTCATTTTCGGGCTATCGTTTTCTCGACGTCTCGTCTATTTCTAGGTGGCAAATAGGCCCTTCTCCATAGTTAACAATCTAGCGAGTGGCCGCCCTTGTCGGAACTTCGTCTTGAAACAACATCAAGTCGAAATCGTAGATTCAAATTGGGGTGGGCGGCGTATCCCATTATCCTTTTATCCCCGTATCGGGAAAGGCGGCAACATCACGTTACTGCCTTAAATTTCACAATTAATGGAGAACTCTCCAGCACCATTGGTAGTATGAGACGACAACGTCGGATTGCTCCCAAAATCGGCTGCTGTCTAGAATATGGGATGACATCAATCTACTGTGCGACTCTCCATTTCTCTTTCCAAACTCTGGCAACTTTGATATTACAATCCGTTTCCTCTTTGAATTTGACTGCCAGCCAAATGGCTACAATTGACATGGGTCGCTCCCCCATTCAATTTTGGAATGCCTGCCATCTTGACGATTTCATCCATGGCCAAACTCATTTCGCCAGCAGTCGGAATGGCGGATCTCCCGGTTGAGGTGGACTCCAATGGGCATGAGGAACGGTCACAGGAAGCGTTCTGGAAAACTTGATTGCGATTCTATTGTTCAAGCTCGCTATTCAACCCATATACGCAACTATCTGCCGCCGTCTATTCTGCTGAGGGTCCCTTAAACCTAGTCTACTTTCTTTCCATGTTCTCAGTAATAGAGAAACAGTGCGCCGTTGCAAATCATATTCCACCAATTCGTGGTTTGATGACGTAACGCGTAAGATGTGCCTGTCGTTGGTCAATTGGGCTTTCAAGGTGCATGCTATATCTCAGGTCTTCGAACTTTATACAACACCACCATTGACAGTACACAGTCAGGCCATATTCACAGTCCATGTGGGAGGCACCTACGAGACCGCGAGGGTCCTCTTTAAACCTCTTATGAGACATGCTGTCGAATGTCTTGGAGGGTGAAAGTTGTCAAATTTGAGCTGCGAAGTCGGTGCGAGGTGCGAGGGACGAGGTAGATATCGTATGCTTGGAAACATAACAACGGCCACTCCTGAGCGATCGAAGTCATATGAGGCCTTCACCCAACCTAGGCGAACCAGGAGGCGTCGGTGGTGGTTACGTATTTGAAGCGAAAGCGGCTGCGGTGGATATTTCGCCGACAGGGCGTGGCAATACATGAGATTGACAAAAGAGAGTGATGCAAGCCGGTGGCAAAGAGTAAGTTCAGAGATCTTATACGGAGAATCAACGGACACACGAAGGGTGCCCGTATATTTGCAAAACGGGTTGTATACTTTGAAAAGCACTTCGAAGAGATCTGATCGAAATCGCCGTGTCACTCGGACTCCGCTGTGCACGATTGATACGCGTTTTCGGTAACGGACTCTGTCGGAGGAATCTCCTTTCGCGCCTGCATTTTCACTGGTACATCAATTGTATCCAGCATGCGTAGGGAAGATGAAGGGCCATCGCAGCCCCTGAGCAATACCACGTGCCATGTTCTTCATATGATGTCGCTTCACCCACCCGCTCTTTTCCTCTCTTTGGCCTCATCTTTCATCCGCTGCCAAATCTTGACCTCCATTTCCCTCTGCGCCAAATCCGAGTCCACCTTTTCGTTATTCTCCACTGCGGTCTGACGAGCGCTAGCTCGGTTCTTGAGCCTCTCCATTGCGATCTGCATCTGCTCCGAAATGCGCCGCCGTAGCTCATCACTGTTCTGAATCTGAAAGCGATCGACGAAGTCTTGTGCTTCTTCCACGTCATTGCCTGGACCCGGACCACCTTCAAGCAATCCGCCAGGGTGAGTTAACGTGACCCCTGCAAGTGGGCTACGGAACTTGCGGCGAGGGTCATTGAGTGGGAGCGGAAGCTCGAAATGTTGGACATCAGCGAGCTCTTCCGGCTTGATATCCGCGATCCTGACTTCGTCATCACCAGGCTTCTCGTCGCCAGAGACCACAAGGATGCCATCGAGGGGCGGAGGGTTGGTAACGACTCTGGCAATATCTCGTTCGAAAGCCTCGTCATATCGCAACTCTGCCTTATGAACGTCGCCACTGTCTTCCTGGGGAGTGAGAGGTGCCGCTGCCATGATACGGCCTGGAGAGAAGAGTGCTGTACGGAGTAATGTGAATTGTGATGGATGGAGGAAGCCGGGCAAACATCGGCGAATCCCGGGCAAGCATCGGCGGACCCTGGCACCCCGGCCGCCTCAGGATCCTCAGCCAGACTCTCATTCTGATTCTTCAACACTAATCGCCATGGCCGACAAGCTTCGTGCGCAGCAACAGCTCGAGCAGCTTCAGGCTCGTTATGTTGGGACTGGACACGCCGACACGACTAAGTTCGAGTGGACTTCGAACATCCAGCGCGACAGCTACGCGAGCTACATCGGACACCCTCCTTTACTCCATTACATGTCAATTGGGATGGGCGAACCAAAAGAGAAGGTCCGGCTCGCAATGATCGAAGTATGTTCCGGTTGACACTGCTGCTGTTCTGAGTCTAATCCGTCAGAAAATGATACAACCCGTCGGCAAACCACCAGAAGTGCAAGATTAGCGAGAGCTGTTATGAGACAAGACGCATAATTATGAGTCGAAACCAGCAGCATACTCCCGTATCGCCGCGCAACAGATATGCCCACCCCGACTCTCACTCCCAAGCTCCGTCTGGCTATCGATCTCAAGGATCGTGTGGATCGTCATAATGGATCATGATAGAGTGCTTTGCAGCGTTGAGCAGAGGGCCTTTTCAACACGATACGGCAATATGCGAGTTAGTGGAACAGGAAAATAGATCGTCAGCCTGCTTCAGCAGGTACTTTAGACAACACGAGCCTCCGGGTGCCTTACAGACCGGTCAGTCAATTGAGCAAAGTTCCGTGACCATTATTCACACTTCGATGGCACGGCCCTTATTATAAACAAGCAAAGACCCTCTATAGTACCAATATGAGATAGTATCATTCAATCCGTGTCTCTCGTCTGATGATCATCGCCGCACTCGCCCAAGCCAGTCCCATTACACCCCAACTCACTGCCAAAGTCATAAGCACATCCAAAACCTCACCCGTCTTGCTAATGGCTTCGTTATATCCTTGAAGGAATGGTATTTTGGCGCTACCTTGCCAGAAATTGAGCATATAAGTACGTGCGAAAAGAACTATGCCAGCGTTTGCCAAAGTCGTGGTTAATTTGGCTGAAGAGGGACCGCCAGTGTCAAAGGCGATCCATAGAGATGTAAGGAATGAAATGAGGAACTGAGTAGGTAATTAGCTCAATGTTTGGCTGCCCCAAGCTGGTCAACATCGCACGGAGGGCAGTGGAAGATCTGTGAATGAATGTGAAGAACCTCTGGAAGGTTATCGGAAGAGCAGTGATTTTGCCATGATCGTACAGGACTTTCCGATGAAATCTGAGCGACTTACCGCAAGTGCCCCAGCACTTTGCGTAGTCCGAGTCTTATAAAGTTGATCTGCGGCTACCTGGGAATATTTGGCCGCCCGCTCAGATTTCCGCTCATATTTTTGCAAATTCGTGATCGAGATGTAAGAGACATAGAGGCCGTAGCCCGCGATGCTGGCCTGTCCAAGATGCAGGAACCGGAGAATGACGGCAGCCATGGATTATTAGAGAGCGTTTGAAACATCAACTGAATCAACCGCAGTCAAAAAATTACCTGTGCTCAAGTAATTTATAGATTGACATAAGGTTGGATGATCATGGAAGCATAGAGCTTTGGACTTAATCTAGACGCTTCCGCGTGCAAGATTCCCTGTTGTTCAACGCCCCATTTTGATTGGGGGACATTTCGCTGGCCTTCATCGCCAAAAAGATCTTGTGTATAAACCAACAGTATTTTCTTTCGTTGCTGTCAGACCAACTTCTACATTTACATAGTAGCAAAAAGCGATAAGCAAGAACTGGGTGATATTCCCCACTTCGAATAAGGGTCATATCTCTACACGGCTGTCCTAACCCCTCCTTTTCCCGTTCAATTCCTTGCTTGCAAAGGAGAATGAAGTGGGCGATGACTTCGGTTAATTGCGATCATTGTTCGTCGAGACCGGTGCTCCGATAACGCCTATCCCCCCATTCCTGCACCCGGCGCCAATTATGAAAGCAAACCATGAGAGAAGATAGAGCAACAAATTGCGAATGTTTCGAAGAGGAGTTACAATCCCGAATCATCTTTGAGATAGACTGGGTTACCGTTATAGTAGTTTGCCCAGTTGGTGCAAGTCTTGTGCCAGTCATCTCCTGGCAAGGCGATCGAATTCTTGCTTTCCAAGAATTGCACGCCTAAACCTTCAGAAACGTGCCAGGCAATGTGACAGTGCATGAGCCAGGCACCCGGATTGTCAGCCGGGAAAGCGAGAACAAGCCAGCCCCCACCCGGCAAAAATGTGACATCGCGACGGGTAGGGTTGGCAAAATTGAGTTTGGGTGTATCCGTGTCTTTGTTAAAGACGCCGGTGCCATTGCCGAGAACATAGAAGTCATGGCCGTGGAGATGGATCGGATGGGGAATAGGGGCGAGAGTTCCAGCAGTCTCCTGAATAATCCAGTACGTCCACTGTCATATATTGCATTAGTATTGTATGTGTATGTAACGTAAAAGTTGTAGGGAAAGGAGAAAGAGGCCTACCGTTCCGGCATTGGGAATCTCAATCAAATTATACACGGTGGGGTAGCTTGTATTACCCGTGATAACGTATTCTAGTGTCGGATCCCTCCAGTCAATATCAATGGCAGTAAGGTTGATGCCCCAGACGGCAATGTTTTGACCATTCGTCGTGACTTGGGCCTGGTTGATGTCAACCTCCAAGTCCTGGACCTGGCTGAGGAAGGTGGTATTGGGAACCATGTTGCTGACGTAAGGAGTGATTGCAGCTTCAGGTTGGCAGACGCTGTCAGGCGTGGCAGAGACAGTAGACGGTGTACCTGAGGTAACTGTCGAGTATGTGAAAATCGAGCGACCGTAAAACGAATTGGCACTAAAGCAATCGCCGGCAACCTCCGCACGGAACCAGTAATTACCAGCTGCCTGATTGGCAGTAAAGACGACATCGTAGCGTTGGCCGATGGCGAGGAGTATCCAGTTCGTATTGAAAGGCTTGATTGGGACGAAGTCTGATGCAATGACAGTGAAAGGGTGGTTGTCTAACGAAACACGGATCTGGCTATCAACGGAAGTATTGATCAACCTCAGACGATACTTCTTGCCGGACGTGATGGTTCGGACGTCGTAGGCACCTGCACCCGTGGCGTTCTTGTTTTTACCATTGACCAGGATGGTGTCGGGAGTCGGAGGTCCTAGTGGTTGAGGTTTATTTTGTAGATTTGCATTGGCGAGACGCTCGATTTGGAAGGCAGTTTTATTATGAAACCAGTCGGTGACGGGATAGGCTCCCAAGTCGACATCATAATTGGCGGAAGCAGGACCATCAATAATGATCGCCCCAACAAGACCGTCACCGTATTGAGCACTGAAATGAGAATGGTACCACGAAGTACCGAACTGGGTAGCCTGGAACAGATACGTCTTGGTGTCACCAGGCGCCAGTGGGCCTAAGAGCAAAAGAGTTAGACTCTCCTTTTCATTCTTAAACGCATTGAGAGCAACTCACATTCGGTGATTCCATTTACGCCGTCCTCGTGGGTGGTGTGGAGTTGACGGATACCATGCCAATGAATACTCGTTCCGTTGTTCTGAAGCGAGTTCTTGACAGTGATCGAAATCATGTCACCCCAGCCTGCATTATGGTCAGTGATAAGAATGAAGCAAGCTCTTATGCAACGATACTCACTAGCACGAATAGTAGGACCGGGATACTGGTTGTTAAATAGCATGCAGAGGCGATCGCCGGTGCCGTCTGGGTTGCACGTAGTGTTTGTTACTTCAATGTTGTAAGGCACGGTTTTCCCTGTGGAGGGCCATTTCGTATCAAAATCTGTAGCGATGCTGTAGCCGTTGCCCCAGCAGGCCCTTGTCGTAGGTCCGTTTGTGCAAGCTGGATCAGGAACTTTGGAGGTCGTAGAAGACGATGATGCTGGAGCAACTGAGCCAGAGAGAATAGTGGAAGACGAAAGCGAAGTGACGGCGGAAGTTGCACTCGAAAGCGAGGTCGAAGAAGTTTTCGCCGCGGATGAGGTCTTGGTAGCAGATGTAGTGACACGCTTGATCATATGGTTGCCTGCAGGACCGTCTTGACCCCACGCTATATGGTCAAATGGCAATTGCAAAGCAAAAGAAACTGAACTCATGGCCAAAAAGCCAGAGACGACATAGCGAGAGAACAACATGCTGGACAAATGATGTCGATGGGTGAAAGACAGTCTTGATATAATGGATGAAAGTGAGCCTCAGAGGGATGAATTGACCAGAAGCAGTCCTTAAAGAGTGCAAAGAGACTAGAAGTCTCAAAAAATGTGGATGACTAGTCTCGAAGACATGTAGATAGAGAGTCCTACGGTTGCTGTTTATATAGAGCAAGACCTACAATATCAAGAAAGCATTTGCAATGCTGCTGAAAATCGAGACGCTTACTTCTCCTCTAGATTTGGAAAGCAGAAAGTCTCGGCTGCATGCCAAGAGGATTCGTTCCTTCAGACTCATCAGCCATAAGCTCCATGTGGCTGAATTAAACGAAAAGGATGTCCAGAGTTCGACCGCCAAACAACGGCAAAGGCTCAGGTCGTCGCCAAAGATGTGGAACCGGCCAAGCCATACGAGAATTGAGGGTCAGATTTGGATCCGCGGGGCAAACGGAACGATTGGAAACAATAGCGGGAAAGTTGGACAGAAAAACTCCATCAGCAGAAACATGGGACTCATGTAGACGGGGCCGTAGTCTGTGCATGTAGTCATGATTCTGCGTATCAACGTTTCTAAAGCCTGGAATAATAGAAAACAATTCTTTTCTCTAGAATCAGGTCGATTTTCAGGCTCACGAATGAACGCTATGCAATCCCGTGACAGTAAACGCTTAACTCTGGTCATCGGCGTGATTGTGGTGTATCCCGTCTGGATGTCTGACATTAAAGCCCAAGTAACTCTTGGCACGCAACGATAGGGCTTCTCGTAAAAGATCCTCCGGGAAGATCACGAATACAGACCCCGGTCCAACAGAAGAGAGCGATGACTCCAATTAGGTTCCGGCGGAGATGCGCTGGCCATAGACTCACGTGTCGAATGCATGCCGGTCTGTCTCAGGAACCAGAAACTCATGGCAAAGAGCGCCCGCGCATCAATTTCCGTCCCCTTAAGGCGTAGAGTTCGGCTACTTCCATTAGCATAAGCCTCTACCACAAAACGCATCTCTCAGCCGTTAATACGCCCAGGGCGTTGGTGTACTGCTAAACATAGCCGACCCACCGGCCTCGATGGCAGTACGTAATACGGGAAGGCAAACGAAGCCTCGTCAAGGTCTGCAGCCCTATGACCCGGTGTTGGATTACTCGAAAGTGCAAGTCAAAGCGGCACTGCGCGGCATGCGCTCGAATAGAGAGTACACGCGATTAAGTTGTTGACTGGACTCTCGGCTACGGAATGGTAGTGGATGACTCGACAACAGTATCAGGGACAGTAACAACACGCACTCGGGCAAGGCCTGGACCGATGCCACCCCCCTCCCGGTCCGATCGACCTCTTCTGGATGGTACCACCCCAGGTACTGTAAGCCGATAGAAAACTTTGATCTGCGCGAGGTGAGAGTGCAAGATCGTCTCCTGTAATCTTGGAATTTCTATATTTCACGTATTCTCCACCTCGCCGTCTCACGATGATGCGATGGGGCGACGGCTCCAAAGTGTGCCGGCGACCAGGACATGCGGCAGCGCTCTTGGCGATGACTCGGAGCAAGTGGTCGAGAGTAAGCAGGGTACTGCCGTGCTATCCTCGATAAATTCTACCAGCACTATATCGTATGTAGCTGCTGCTGCCTCCACACCCTCCCCTAATAGACGTATGGTATAATCCTGTACGGCACTTTCTCGCAATACCTATCCCAATCCCTGCCATACTTCCTCTTGCACTTCTCCTCATCCCGTATCTCTCGATGAATCAGAAGTATAGCAAAGTATAGCATGTAAAAGTAGGTGAAGATCATTCCCCATCCCAGCGCATCACCTGGCTCAGCTTTCGTAGAAACTCCCAGCCCTCCACTCTGGACACCGTCCATCGTGGCGTGGCCGGTCAAGTGGGGCACCGGCGAGGATCTAGTGATTACATATCCTGCAATTCCTGTCGGTAGGCAGTAAGCCCAGGACATGAGCCAGTCCCCGAGATAATTGATATGCCGCGCCCGACCCCACCACCCAGTCGTCAGGAGCCTACTTCCCGTCTTGGTCTCAATGTACTCCAAATGTGCGACGCGCGGGTCGTTGGGATTGGTACGGAACATGTTCTTCTCGTTGTTGGCTGCTCGGAAGATGTAATATCCTGCCAATTGGACAGCGATGACGCCGACAATGCCACTGGCCCCAAGGGTGATTGGATGGACCGAGAGATATCGTGCCTGAATTGAATACGTGAATGGTAGCCATACAAGATCGCCAAAGGCGAGCATGAAACCAAAGCCATCGGTAATGATGTCAATGGTCGTAAGGATCGCCGGCTCCATCCACAGGGCATCGAACACATAGATGGCTTGAGCAGCGGTCACCAAGATTATGCTGTCAGTGACGGTACTATAGTTCTTGTACTGGCGTGCCATGAAGGCTAGATCGAGCAGAATCCAGCCCAGCATTCCAGGTCGCAGTTCCATGAAGGCCTTAATGTCGACTTCGCCGAAAAATGGGAGTTTGACACGAGGATTGAGTTCGCGTCCTATGAACCAATCGTAGACCACGTTTCCCGTGTGCCCGCCGAGTGCCAGTTCTCTGTGCTCCTTGTTGCCCTTCCTTATCGAAAAACTAGCGACATAAACATACGTGGCCAGCGCGAAAGATATTACTAAATTAGTAGTCATGATGGGGACGTAGTTGTTGTATATGAATGTCCAAAGGGGAAAATCCGGGCCTTGGGCAATCGTACCAGCGGCTGCAATGACCATGATGAAGACGGCTGAGGCAAATGCTGTCGAAGCATCAGGATCTTGCTACACCGTTTACCGTGATGAGTACGCACCATTGAACCGATATTTCAGCCTGCCACCAGATCGAAGTTCAGTGCCTTCCACTTCTTGAGCTGGCAGTACAGCATTCAATGTCAGGCTTAAAAGATAATAAGCAGCCACAGCAACAACGGACTGCCAGTTGATGAGACCACTGAGACCCTTCCAGCCCACATCGTCGGCCAATCGCTTCAAGTTTAATTTCGAAGGTCGCAACAAACTTGGGGCGGGGCAGCCAGACACATCGTTGCACAAAAAGGCAAACGTGTAGCACACGAGCGGAAGGCCAAGAGTGACGCCGAGAGCACCAAGGCTGGGCATGTTAGTATACTATCGAGCACTTCGTCCGATTGTCTGTTTCGACTTACGGTCCACCAAACTCGTAGCCGTGAGCGGAGGATGCAGACTCGTCTGCTTGCTTTTTACCTGCCATCGCAGAAGGTTGTTGGCATACAACAGCTGATTGCGGGAGATGTAGCTAGTTAGGCAGGAGCTGGTTAACATTCAGCTCGACAGAAGTCTCGGACAATTAGAAATTAAAAGGAAAAAAGAAAAGGAGGATGGTAGAGGGAAGCGCGACATTCCGCGCTGCCGTGTCGCCCCATTTGATGTTCGCGGATGAGTAGCGATCCGCAACGCAGATCGCATAGCTGAAGGGATGATGCAGATTGTCAAACTTATGCAACGGCATAAATGTTTCACATCAGCACCTCTCGCTGATGCCTGCACGAACCTGCCAGATACTCAGGACGCATTTCGCGCCAAGCTACCTCATAGCACCTACCTAGGAAATGAGGCCACTCTCTGTGCGCATCGCAGCTGCGCTTGTCCTCACCAGTTCTCTGACATCTGCTGCAAGCGAGAAACCACCGCGGTCATGTACGGCGAAGTCATCCAGCACAGGCTCCGTCTTCGACCTGAGCCCGATATCAATACCAGCACTCGGCAAGAAACCAGCAAAGGATGCTAGAACAGGGAGTTGGAAAGCAAACGGCTACGACTACGGGTCTAATTTTACGCTGAATTTCTGTGCCCCGGTCGTGGAAGAGTTGGATGAAGCTGAGGGCATATCAAAAGATTATTTGGAAGACGTTGCGGCATACTATGAGGATGATGGTATCATCTATTCGATCGGGTGGGTAAAAATTCATGAATGCGCTGGGCGAACGAATGGCAGATTTCACGGCTCCTGTCCCACTACTGGTATAGGGTTGGAGAATCTTGGCTTTGACTGACAGCTGCGTACCTACAGTGCGAAAAACGACAAACCCGTACTTCGCGGCCGTAAGCTGATCCTCAGCTACACCGATGGTTCGCCATGCGAAAATGAAAGTAGGAATCATCGCCATTTGGTCTCTCAGGGAAGCGCATATCAAAACTTTGGCCATCAAAATGGCACCAAATCCAAAGGAAAATACGGCGATGACGACGATGACGACGACGATGAAGAAGACGATGATGACCGCGACGACAATGACGATGATAGAGATGACGATGAGCGCCCAAGGAAAGGCGGTAGATTCCAGCGGCGGAAGTCGACCGTGATCTCATTTCTCTGCGATAGAGACCCCCTAAAAGCAGATGCAGTTGTTGCATTCGTTGCCGCAAGCGAGGACGAGTGTACCTATTTCTTTGAGGTGAGGTCGCCGGCTGCTTGCGGCGTTAGCGAGTCCTCCAGGTCAGGGCTTGGGCCGGCTGGTGTGTTTGGTATTATGTAAGTCGAAGTGCCGTGCATATTTGGTCGAATTATCTGATGCTGATTGTGCGGCGTATAGTGTCCTGATAGCCCTCGGTGTTTACCTTGTTGGCGGCTGCGTTTACCAGCGTACTGTCATGCATCAGCGCGGGTGGCGACAAGTTCCCAATTATTCGTTCTGGGCATCCATATTTGGTTTCGTCCAAGATCTGTTCATTATCGCTTTTTCATCATGTGCTCGATTTCTCCCGAGCCGAAGAGGTTATACCCGAGTCTCGGCGAATGGAAGTGCGCGCGGGCGCGCCAGTAATTCGGAAGATGAGAATCGCCTCATTGATCAACTCGACGAGGAATGGGATGATTGAATGCATTGTCGCTCTTCCGCGGAACGGTTCCTGTACTATTGCAAGTAATCAGAAAGCTTTAGAGCCCGAAATTTCTTCTTGTCGGGCCTATGCACGTCATTTCTCTGCTGTCTGTGCGCGGGAAAACAACGCGACGCGTCTACTTTTTCCACCATGCTCTTCTCCGAGCCAATCGTCCACTTCTCTCATTTAGGCGCTGACTCAATGCATCTATAGCCATCTTTAGTAGCTTGTGATCTTTATGGTGTCCGTTTGACGGTCCCACGCGATACCGGCCCCGCTATGCCGCAGGTTCCTGGTGCTGTGCCACTCTAGACTCACTTGACATATCAAACTGCGCCGTCGACAGAGTCAATCGCTTCTGCCTCCCTCGATATATTGAAATCTCCTTTCCAGTACCTACGCGATCGAACTTTCAAGGCGGTCTCATGCCCTACCTTGATTGAGATGGCACAATCATTCCACGAGCGAGCACGAGCATGCAAACCTCGAGATGAGACCATGAAACCGTCGCGATACTGGGTTGGCGTTCTATATCATAACAAGCAGCCCGACGATGATCTCGAAGAGGCGGATTTCCTTTGGATGATAGGGAACCGCGTGCGTCCATACCATAACCGTTCCAGAATTTGATATTAATCCAGTGCTCAGAAAATTACGGTACAGACAATCTATACCAACTATACCAACAGGCGGCCGGTCAACATTGAACTCAAGCTCGATGGTCAGGTACCGGCTTTCGACCTTTCCCTGGCTCAAATCAACTTCTATGGCGACAACCTCATTATATTGCAAGCTGTGGAGATAGACGCAAGAGCATCCAGGATAAGCCAACCACAAATTGGCACTTCTGGCTTCACGACTCCAGGATCTGAAGCACCGAAGGTTCGAGGAGAGCTTCCGTACACTCCACCTGCGCCGTGTCTGTCAGAGACGGAAGAGCTGCTTCGGAGCAAACGTAGCCAAGAGCCTGAGGCGCAGGCGCCCCCGGAACTTTCTGATAACGTGGTCTGTAACCATGTCTTAAGGCCCAAGACCCCTCAAAGTACGGACAGAGTGTCACCGGCATTGCTGCCGCCGCCATGTGATCAGACCCTTTCCGTCCCACGCGAGCGTAGTCCAGATAGCATGGCTCCCGGAGGTCAGGGATGTGGCAGCACTTTTCAGTCTTCACCACCATTGTATCGAACCCCATCTGCACCCCGGACGTCGATCGAAACCTCAGCCAAGGACTCAGCTATATCCCCTGAGCACGAAACCCACCCAGATAAGCAGAAAGAACATGTTCACCTACGAAGGCTGTTGAACAAAGACTCCGAGCTTTCAGTCGAGACCTTGGAAGCTGCCCTCTTGAAGGGCACGCATTTACTTGACAAACTAGGTACACTTTTTAGCAGTCCTTCCATGGCTAGTCTTGATGCCGGTTGGTGGACTGAGCAGATTTCTCGGCTCAAGACACAAGCCGGCGCGGCGAAGACTGTGATTGGCGTTGTTGGTGATACCGGGTCAGGGAAGAGCAGTGTAATCAATGCACTTCTCGATGAGGAGCGTCTGGTTCCCACGAATTGTATGCGAGCTTGTACCGCAGTCGTGACAGAAATCTCCTACGGCAAAACCACCGACGATTCGGCTACATATCGGGCAGAGGTTGAATTCATCGAAGAGCATGACTGGGCGAAAGAGCTCGGCGTGCTTTTCCGTGATCTACTTGACCAGGGTGGAAATGTCTCTAGAGAGACCCAACAACAAGACAGCGAGGCAGGCATTGCATATGCCAAAATAAAAGCCGTGTACCCTCATAAGACGAAAGACGAGCTTCACGATATCGCGCACTCCAGCTGGGAGAGACTGCTGAGAGACCCGTCAGTGCAAAGGGTTCTTGGTACAACAAAGAGCATTGAGGCATCAGAAAGCGAGTCATTCTACAGGCAACTGCAACGCTACGTCGACAGCAAGGAAAAATCCACCAAAGACAAATCAAAGGGCGGAAGTAACGAGAAGAAACAGATGGAATTTTGGCCTTTGATAAAGGTCGTAAGAATATTCACCAAGGCTCCTGTCCTATCTACTGGAGCTGTCATAGTTGATCTTCCAGGTGTTCATGATTCTAATGCTGCGCGCGCGGCGGTTTGTGAGGGCTACATGAAGCAATGTAATGGGCTTTGGATCGTAGCACCCATTATTCGTGCTGTCGATAACAAAGCCGCGAAGGGGCTGCTGGGGGAGTCATTCAAGCGTCAGCTGAAGTATGACGGTACCTACGGAAACATCACCTTCATTTGCTCCAAGACCGACGACATTTCGACTACTGAGGCGTATCACGCATTCAATCTCGAGGAGACAATGTCGAATAGCTTCGATAAAGTCACGCAACTCGAGAACCAGATTGAAGAGGCCAGGTCGGAGCTTGATGACTTTAGACGCACCCAGCAATGTTACATGGATACGGTAGAGGGTATCGACGATCAAATTGAGAGGTGGGAAGCTCGCCAAGCAACCCTTGAAAGCGGCGAACAAGTCTACGCTAGTCCGAGGAAGAATAAGAAGCGTAAACGTGGTGATGGTTTAGGAAGCCGATCGCGCGGCGCTTTCAAGAGGTTGAGGGCCGACGAGGAGTCAGACGATGAGCCTAGCGATGAGGGCCGTAACGGCGGTACAGATGACGAGATGTCAGCCGGCGAAAGTAGTGAGGAAGAAACCCCCGGAGAACCGCTCACTGATACCCAGGTTGACAGCAAGCTCGGCGAACTTAGAAACATGAAGAAAGAAGCCCGTAGACAGCGCCAGGAAGCTGACAAGCAAACGAACCAGGCACGTCAGAAAGTTAAGGAGCTTGCAAAAGAGAAGTGTACGTATGAATCCGAGATACGTGCTGCCTGCATAGCCGAGAGGAATCATCGCTCCAAGGGGGCCATTCAGGAAGACTTTGCCTCAGGTATCAAGGAACTCGACCAAGAGAACGCGGCAGAGGAAGATGAAGCAAACTTCAATCCCGACGAAGATATACGTGACTATGAACAAGTTGCACGTGAACTCCCGGTCTTCTGTATTAGCAGTCGAGCATATCAGAAACTCTCTGGGCGCCTCAAGCAAGATGCAAACGTTCCAGGATTTACCGAACTTGCTCAAACCGAGATCCCGGAATTGAAGGTGCACTGTAGAAAGCTTACCGAGGGTAATCGTGCTGACAGTTGCCGGAAGTTCCTTAACAGTCTCAGCCAGCTTCTGAACTCTCTTAGTCTTTGGGCCTCCAACGATGGGGACAAGGCTAAGCTATCAGACGCAGAGAGGGATGTAGAAGGCCGAGAACTTGGGAAACGACTTCAAGACTTGTCTGAGTCCCTCATCTATTGTGCTGACGAGTGCATCGTTCGCATCAAATCATTGCTCTCGGAAAACGTCTTCGGACGATTCAATGCAGCCATCGATGCTGCTGTGCGTTGTGCACCGTCTACGGTAGAGCGCTGGGGCCAGAAGCCAAATCGTGACGATGCCAGGCTCGGCGGACACCCTTGGGCAACCTACAAAGCGCTCTGCCGTCGAAACGGCGTGTTCACTAATGCCAGAGGAAATCATGACTGGAATGACCAACTGTAAGATAGCTCTTATCGCGTCTTAGCCTTGCACACAAGCTAACATACTTAAGCACTGATCCAATGATGAGAGCCCTTATGTCTGGTTGGGAAAAGACTTTCCAACAACGACTGCCGCATGCACTCAAAGAATTCGCTAGAGCAGCAAGCAACGCCATTTCGAATTTTCACATCGCTGTGGTGCAACGAGCTCGCGATACTGGCGTTGGTTTGGCGGCCATTGGTACACTTGCCCAGCAGCTCCATACTTACGAAGCCTCTTTCGACAGCATAGCAGAGCAATTGACAATAGCCATCAGTGAACAACAGAAGGAGGCCAATCGGCAGTTCACTCCGATGATTACCGCGGCTCTTGGGACTGCGTATGAATGGTGCACGAACGAATCTGGTAATGATCTCTCCGCCCAGTACCGATTTGTGAGACGAGTCACTGACCTACAGGCCATAGGTCCAGGTTCTTTTATGCGCATGAAAAGCATAATGCAGCAGCACGTCGATGACAATAAAGATCAAATGTTCGGTCATGCGACTGCTGTCGTCCAAAAACAACTGAACCACATGTGTACCAATATCGAGCGCCAGCTCAAGCGGAGTGTCAAAGACGTCCATAATCTTCTTAGCCGCGACTATGCTCAAGTCATTCGTGGTTCAAACATCAGTTTAGAGAGCGCGCCGCTACAGTGGGAGCATGAGGCGAAGGAACAGATTAACAAGGTCGTTAACAATAGCGAGAAAGATTGGAAGGAGCTTTCGGATGGCCAGGACGGTGCATCAATGCCAGTCAATAGTTCCAGTACTATCAGCGAGTCGAAGCAGGATACGGAGAGGCAAGCTGAACATTTTGGCATACTCCCTCACGGCCACGTTTTCCACAATGGTTCTGGCCAGCCAGAACATTGTAGTGAGTCTGCTCACCCGGAAGAAACAACTGGCTCCAAGCAAAGAGGGCAGGAGGATGCAAGCGACAAACGCGACGATCAGTCCAAGCAACCTGGCAATAACGATGATCATCAACTGGACGACAGTATAGACTGGAGCAACGATGAGACTGTGGTTGAAGACGACGCGAACGGCGACGACAGGCTGCAGAATAATATCGACGCATTGAACAAACAGTCAACAACAACCGAAAGGGTCAGCTATGTGAGCGATGTAGATTCTGTTGGACTAGCCAGCGGGTGAGGGTAGGGGTTGTCACATAACCATGGGTGACATTCGAGCCACTATCTGCTGATGAAAATAGCATGGTAGGTACTCCGTAACGATGGGGGTGACGAAAGACAATCTAGTCTTAAGGTTTCAGTGGATTCGCTGTGGAGGACGGGTTGCCACGGTTGGCGGCGAGTGCCCCAATTATTACTGAAACATTCTTGCATATGTCCGCGGCGTTCTCATTAGTTAGACTGGTACCGAAACTCCAAGGCTGTGGTTATTTTTGATTTCATTGAACCCTAGATTACTAGGATTTTGATTTCCAGCTTATTTCTCCACTTTCCACACATTTCACGTCGGGGGCCGCCGTTCCGTTTTCTGTTCACTGCCCCTTCAAGATCTTTGGTGGATCATCTCTTGCATCCAGCCAGTGGTCGCCTGTTCTAGCTCCCCAGCTTTAGACAGCGGTACGAATCTCTGGCTGTTGCTCGGTACCACATGCGCTAAGAGAAGGAGATATCTCCACTAATCTGTGGATTGTAGTTTGAAAGGGCTCGACGTTTCTGTTCCCTTATGGAGTTAGAGACAGATGAGATGTCTATAGCTTGAAGCATCATATCCCCAGCATCTACCGAAGGAGAACATGGTCGCCGAGCGGCGGTCTCTCGTATTGGTCTGACTCAAGCGTCTGTCAAGTCCTACCCAATCGGATGATTTTGGCAACGCTACTCATACAGGCAGAAGTTGTCTCTCTCTCCGCCGTAATTGTTGATTCCATCCTGCATGAGAACTCGTGCAACCCCTGGTAGCCTGCAGGCCATCGCAGATCGAAAGAGGCACGTAGAGTCGGTGCTTTGAATGAATGGGCCCCGTCGGGACCAGAGAAGATTTTAATAGCAATGAGCTTGAGCGGATCTCTGAAAACTGGAGACATCAAATGCTCATTGCACCATGTTTCAAAAAGCCGTACGTCGCGCACAGGCAAGACTTTGATCGGCCGAAGACTCCTGCTCTTTAGGGCTTGATTCCCCCTTTACCGAGCTTTCTCATAAGGATGCCGAGACAGGGAGGTGGGGAGATGTCTCTGGTAGCATAATGACGATGCTGCTGTGTGGAGGAACCAAGTAAATGCGCGTCAAATTAGGCAGGAATAAGCCGCGGCACAGCCATCATCACAAACAATCATGACTAAAATGGCCCGTATTGGCAAGCGTGCTGATGAGAAGGGGTCGCATATGTAGTTGAGATTGCGAAGGATTATTACTAGATTCAGCCAACGAGTTGTAATTAAGGCAGGTCTGAAAATAACCGAACTAAGTTGTCACTGATGTGTCCTACTACTGTTAGCTCGCCCAAGATGGGAAGGCTGGCCGGAGGGAAATGTCCGCGGTCGAGTTTCTGACGTGCCCATAGCAATGCCAGTGCCGCAGACTACTCCACGGCACTGCTATCCACATGGAGCGGTGGAGCCGAAGAATGCGAGGTGCAGGTGCAGGTGGTGAGGATGCGGCTGCGGCGCGGCGCGCCGAGTTGAATATTCGCTCCCGCAAATCTGACCCTCAATTGACGGCGAATGCAGCGGAAATGTGGGATGCCTATTGCGCGAACCCGAAGCAGCAAAGATCACGAATTTTTCTGGAAAAGATGGACTGTGAATGGGAGCATCCGTCGCGTCTGGGGCTCTAGCGAGAATAATACGAGCCGCCACTTGCAGCAAAAAATAGCAACAATGGCAATGGCCAGTGAGGCGCAGCAAGGGAGCCCCCCCCGCCCTTCACCTTCAACGTCAGGGGAACAGGGGAGCATCCAACGGCACCGATGCGCTCGACCGCGACCCAAGGACCGTAATGCTTCCATTCTGAATGCTGACCAGCATGCGTTAGATCTCGCCCCAACAGCCCGAGGCCTTTGAATGCCCGCCTTGCTGCATTGGGCCTCGTCCCTGTGGTTATTCGAATGCGAGACCAATGGATGCATTACGAGCTTAGAGGAGATCTAAGACAGCTGATTTCGTGGGGATTGTCATGATGCATCTGCTGCAGTGACTATCAACACACACTCAATAGCTGCACCGGGTAGCCGGCATGATAGTGGAATCTGGTCGGGTCGTGTTGACACACATCCATCTTTAGGGTTCTTGGCAAGCCTTCGTTGGCCGTGGTCGGGACGCCAGGAGCCAGGAGCAATGGCATCGAGGTCCGCACATCCAAGTCACGAGGCCGAAAGGGGGATCGGGAGATGAGCGAAGGGGTCTCTCTACCCTTCTGAATATAGCGAAGGAATGTTAGGACTGTTGCGATTTGTGCCCGGCGGTGAGGGCCTCTAGCAGCGCCTCCTCCAAGCTTGTCACGGAGCATTACTGCTCGGGACAAGCCACCGCGATGGATCGCACCCTAGCGGGCCTCATCCAAGGGCAGCATTGTTGGCACAGGCACACCAGATGCTTGAAGTAGCCGGCCCGAGCCTGCATTTGCATGCTCTTTTGCCTCGCTGCACTCCACGACATTACTACGTATCGTGTCACCGGAACCTTTTGTCTCTCTCTTTTTCTCTAATTTTTCCTTTCGTAAGAGGAATACGACCCTGGCTGGAAGAAACGCTGCATGTCATCTTTAATTTGCATAATTACTATTTCGGTCCCTACCTAATTCGTTTCCGCGCTCATCTCTTTCAGTATATACTTCTAGTCTTCGTCTTTTCAAAGTTTCTGACCCTGCCCTTGTGCTTGCTGCGCCTTCTTCTGCCCGATACATTCTGCAGAGTGAAATGCGATCAAATGCAGTTGCCACGACCATCAGCAACGGCAACGATAGACCTCTTCTATCAGTGCCCGCCCCTCAGAGAGTACAGACGACACTTGGCCAAACACCCCCCACGCCACCTCACAGTCACGATCCGTTCGCACTGTCGGCTGAGTCTTTCTTCAACAAACAAAACGCGGCAGCTTTGCTCCTTGCGGTAGCCGGGCCTGCTACGCCTCCCCAGAGCGACGCTTCGTTCCATAGTCGTATGGCTCAACCACCAAATCGAGCTCAAACCTCGACACCACCGCTTCCCTGGCAGAACATTCCAGCAGAATACCGACCAGCATATTGGCCAGAGCCAGATCTTGCACCACCGCATCCAAATCGCCTCGCTCACTCGGCCAGCCAACCTCCGCCATTCAGCTCCTCTGCACCCACATCAGCGCCGCGCCAAGCTCAACTCTCAGTTCCTCACGTCAACGAGCCACGACATCAGCATTCGCAATCTCTCTCCGCCTTTCAATTGCAGCAGCAGCAGCAACAGCAACCACAGCTCCACCTCCTCAATCCCAATTATGCCTCGCTCTCTGATGTGAGAAAGCCGCTCTCCATCCAGTCACGACGACCCCGACGCCTCCGCTCCATGCTCCGTCTCGCGCCCGAACCCGAAAAGGACATCCGATCTCGCATCGTGCATCCGCACTTCGACCCCAACGAGCCCGTCGAAATCCTCCCGCCTCGATCAGCCCCGCCGCAGCTCTCGGCCGCGCCCTTCGGCTCGCGTTCGCAGTCTCAACCGGGGACGCCGTCCTGGGCGGCCGCCCGGGCCCGAGCGACGAGCGGCGCCGAGCGACCGGATCCCAGCCGGATTTCGCCCGCACAGCCACCGGCGAGAGCCAGCAGCATGCGCGAGAGGGGCTGGGACGAAGGCTGGGAGGTGCACGAGCAACAGGAGCGCGCACAGACTCTTCGCGACGTCGACATGGCCGAGGAGGACGAGGACGAGTTTGAGCTGGCGCTGTTTGCCGAGGCGACGAGCGGAATGGGTCCGTTGGGGGTGGTGGTGGATTGGAGTACCGAGAGCCCGAGTCAGGCACGGTACTCGCGGCGACGGAGCAGTCGGCAGCCTGTGAGCCCGATATCTCCACCGTCGTCGCGAGACGGTGGAGGAGGACGAACGGACCGCGGATACGGGAGAGAGTCGAGTCGTGGCAATGCCCGTGAACGTGACTCGGAGCGGGAACGCGAACACGAGTCCAGGCATAGGAGGGAAGCGTCTAACGCTTCTTTGAGCCCAAGTGTGGTTGGGGGCATGGTTCCCACGCGACGGAGCTGGGAAACATTCTTGGAGCCGGAGCCCAATTTCGCGGCATCGGGCCCGGGAAGAGAGGGCGATGTGCTGGCAGACGAATTGCCCAGTTATGGCCAAAGCCAACTGGAGGCGAGCCAGAAGAACCGCCAAGAGGCGGCAAGACGAGCCGCTGAACTCCAGCGGAGATGGGAGGAGAGCTATCGCTATAGAGGGTAAATGTGGAGGAGCGATTCCAAAAGTCTGGGACGACTTCAAGGTAACAGGCAGAGCGAGGATAGCCTGCCCGCGGGGGATATACCACTTGAAAATTGGGATTTGTTTCTCGCGATGATACCATTGATACCATTCGTTGGAGATGGAAAAGCTTTGTTTGAGTAACGTGCTTTTGGTTGGAGATATTCATTTAAAACTGTACATATGTATATTCGATTCTTGTTGTACTCTAGTGATTGCTGAGCCGTGTATGAGACGGGATGAAAGGTTCCAAAAGCGTATTCAATGCATACACCTCGTTTCGATAAAGCAAATCCTCGGTTCTGAGACGATGTAATTCTATCGGCACGGATGAGAGTGTGATTAGTTCTGCCGTGGCTTGACGATACCATCATGGACGATGTAATACACGATCGTGCCATCATCGTCCACAGTCGCGAGCAACAGCCTTTTGATAGTTCGCCATTTGCTCACTACAGCCGCATCTACTGTATCTTGTGCCTGATCATCCGGATCGGTGGGCACGGCCTCAATGGCGTCGAACACTTGGGCGAGCCTCTTCAGGCTCCATTTTTCCCGCAGGTGCGTTGGCAGTACCCATTCTCGTTCCGGACGAAGCTCCCTGCTGGTGGGCCCGTTGGCCTCAGCAGCACGTTTCGACTCCTGTAGGAAGTCAATCTGTTCATCCGGATGAACGTAGATCCGCTGAGGCGGGAGGCCCGAAATAATCGGCCGACGGAGCAAGGCGTATCCATCTGGTGGGGCGGAGGCATGCGTAGTAATAGTTGTCCATTGATGCTGGTGTTGCAGATTGTGTGCGACCCGCTGTGCTAGATGGTGGATATGCGGATCATGAGGAAGCTGATCCGCGCTTCTCATCGCCTCGGACAGCGGCGAGGGTTTTGGAGGCTTTTCTCTCGCCGGAACATGCACATTTGACCGCAGCATGTTGACCACATTTGTTAGATACTTTCTACCTTATGATGTAGGCTCGTTCACATGATCCGCGTAGGAGACAGTGGGAAACAGATGCGCGTGGTCTTCGAAGAGGGACACGAGGGAGAAAGTGATTTAGTGGCCCTGCACGATTGACAAGATAAGCGAGCGCATTTCATTCGTGCGCTCGCTCTCCCTAGCGCTCTCAACTTACCACTTAAGATCGGTTTGCCGTCTCTTGTAATTAGTGCGTCTAGGTAGGCGAGTGCCAACACGCCCTCCTCAGCTGCCGTGATGCTTCTCCCTTGTTTATAGACGTCTTTGGGCATATCTTCGGAGTATGGCCGCTGCTGGACTCGCCTTGACGCATTCAATGGGGGAGCGACAGGCATCAAGTTTGTTCCTTTAATCCTGTTTCGAGTTCTGGAGCCATCCATGCCATCTTGGCCAACTTTTCCAGCGTACTTACACTATCCCGCACTCAACGGCATTCACGAGATTTACAGTCAAAAAATTTGAGCGACCATGGTGTCCACCTCTTCAGCCGCTTCACCGGCCTCTGCTACGAGCCATCCTAATCCTCTGAGCCTTCCTGACCAGGATGCGCCAACCACGACTGCACATGACACCCCTGAATCTCCTTCATCTGGTCAATTCATCACGCGTGCCCGCGCTTCCACTACTGCGTCTCTTAGTAATGCAACAAATTCGGTCCGTCGCGGAACGATGAGGCTGTTGGAAGCAGATGCACCGTCAGGAATGTGGGCTGCCACCGCCAATGTCACGTCTCAGGCGCCGACGTTGGGAGACATTCGAAGCGGGAGGGTAGGCAGGGAAGGTAGTGTTATGGGAGAGGAGATTCATGGGCGTCTGGAACGGCGGAGGAGTAGTGTGGGAGGCAGTGGCGGCCTGGCGAAGACCCGGACGAATAGCAGTGTTGGAGCTGCGACACCTGGCGCAGAGAGCAAACGCAGTCGGACGAGAACAAGCTCGAGTCTGAGCATGGGCACGCCGAGAGCAGGCACGAAGAGAGAAGGTAGCTTTGGACTTGGAATTGGGAAGAAGACCAGTCGAGAGGACACAACGGGGGCTACAGAGCCGTTTCCAAGCGTGAAAGAACGTGACGAAGACGCTGGCCATGGCATCGCTGAAGAGGTGAGGGGAGAGACCGATGCGGAAAAAGTGAAGACTGAGAAGGCGCCTTTGACGGAGGAAGAAATCGCGCAGGTGTGTAAATCGTTAACAAGTCTATTCTATCAAGTTCCTGCACTGAGCTAAGACATGTTTTACAGCTTCCGAGTGGCTACATCGAACCTCCAAAACTCCCATGGACCGTTTCAACAGTCATTGGTCTCAAAGCTTTCTGGAGGTGGTTCATTACGCCCATGGGCTTCCTCATCACCGTCTACGGTCTCAACGTTGTTGCCTGGGGCGGTATGCTTTTCCTACTTCTCTGCAACGCCTCACCCGCTATGTGCCACCCAACCTGTAATGACATCAATTCGCCACGGCGAATTTGGCTCGAAATCGACTCCCAAATCCTCAACGCGCTCTTCTGCGTCACTGGTTTTGGACTCATCCCCTGGAGATTTAGAGACTGGTGGTGGTTGCTTTACTACAGGCTCGGCAAGAAGACTGAGGGACTCCGTCGCTTGGCAGGTATTCATCGCGGTTGGTTCCGGTTAAAGGGCAGCGACTTCCAAGACGAGGTGCCAGAGAATGAGAGGCTCCCTGACGATGAGAATCCTGCAATCCCTATCCCATTGAACAAAAGGCCCGACTCGCCGCTGACGGGAGTACGTGCCCCACCTACCGCAACGTGGAAGTTGGATTTTGTAATCTGGTGCAATGTGTTGAATACCTTTCTACAAGCCTGTTTATGTGGTTTCATGTGGGGCATGAACCGCTATAATCGTCCATCGTGGGCCACTGGTTTCTTTATTGCCTTTGCCTGCGTCGTCGCAGGTATGGGTGGCATCATGATGTTTGTTGAGGGCAAAAAAGTGAAGCGAGTTGAGGGCGTCCCTGTCAAAGTGGACCAGACGGTTGGGGATGTGGAGAAAGCGGAAAAGGACCAGAAAAGGCTCCCGGATAATCAAGATCAAACGAGCACCGAGACGAAAGGGAGTGGGGCGGGTGATACTATGGAAGATCGGAAAAGAAGTAGATCGCCTAGTGAGAAAGCAGAGAAAGGCAAGGAAGTAGGATCAAGCTGATGCAAATGTGGAGGGCTAGATGGGCCTTTTCTTAATAAAAATGCATCCGCATAGCGGACCGAAGATACGTTATTGATTTCACTATTCAGACGCACCTATAAGAAAGCCAGCTATTGGAACTAGGGGCTCTGGATGAGGAATTGGTGGACTTTGGCAAAGCGGTTATTGCCTCAACTAGTTTTCATGAGCGAGCAGTGGAGCACATGGATACACGAGGCAAAGACTTCCCCGCTGGCGCGATGGCGGGAGCATCTCGCGTGAAGGCGAAGACGCATGTGTATTTCAGAGGCTAAGGCAGGGCAACCGTTTTCGTGTAACGGCGATGCACAGTCTTGGGTAGGCAAATCGACGTCACGCATCTGCATGCATTCGCCTGACATTCTCGAAGTCGTCGAAGCCTCGGGGCTGTTTCAGGCCACTGTGGCAAGGGAACTACTGCAGACGTCCTTCTGCGCACGAGAAGACAGTGTACGCGCGTTGAAGCAGCGCTCGCACGAGAGGAAGTGGAACGGGCTGTCCAGTACATCCCTGCTGCGCTGCTAGACGTCTCCGCGTGTCCGCACGTCGTGGCTTTCACTAAAAGCCCTAAACAACACTACCCCTGATGCGCGAAGTCAGTACGTACTCGGTAGCGACCAGAGCAAGTTAGATGGCGCAAGACGGGCGTAACAAGCTCAGCGATGCTGCTGGTCTTGGTTCATGGGCCACGCCTGGGAAGATGACACGATAAATTGCAGCGCGCGATCTGGTTTCAAGGGTGGGCATGAATCTTGGGAGCCACGGCCAAGGCAAGAGAGATCCCACGCAGTCAGCCAGAAGACGGCCCCAGTATCTGAGTCGGTCGAAATCTCCAGATAGGCCAAACCCTCAGGGCGGGCTGGCAGCGGGCGAGCGATAGGCGGAGAGGGACTCGGCTACAAAGTTCACGGAGCTTTGCCCCGGTTTGGCTCCTGTTCCTTGCCTCGTGGCCGGGGTGGGGGCGCACCGGGGGCATAATCACCATGTGCAGGTTCCCGGGCCAGCAGGCTCGTGGGACCGGCCGATACCGCATGCGGCGAGCTTCGAGAAAGACTGAAGCGTGACGGGCCCACATCAATGCCATCCGTGGATTGATGTGGAAGTGCGCGAATCGGCCCATGGATTGGGCTGCATTCGCCAACCTGCGAGCGAGCGATGGATGGATGGATGGATGGGGAAGGTGGACGAGCTGGTCGTCCTGATGAGTGAGCGACGATCCGGCGGGCGAGGAGGAGTCGCATTTGTCAGAGGTGACTGAGATGCCCAGGTGCCCAGGTGCCCAGGTTGCCCCAGGTGGTCCACTGTCTGGTGCAGGCTGATGTCCGGATGCCGTCACAAAAAGCTCAGGGTCTCTGATGGCGCTTGGGCTGCGACGCGACTCCACTCGCTAAACGGCTTCGGTCGTCAGATTCTGTGAAGCTCTTACCACCCGCAGTCACCACCACCGACCGCCATCTTAATCTCATCCTATGCCACATGGTGGCCCGCCTTGACTGCTGTGCTACACAATCGCCGCCGCCAAAGTGCCATCGCTCTGGTGGCCATGACTCTATCCGGCACCCTGGCTTAAGCCCGCTCGCGCGACCTTACCACATAGCTTAGACCGCCTCGGTTCTTCCCGGCCTCGAGACACATTCGACGCTGCTGGTACCGAGTACTCCGTACCTTGGTCGCCTCGCTCCGTTCAATTGCCCGCTCGCCATCTCTGCACCCCCCATCGCCGCTGGTTGTGAGGCTCTGACGAATTCGTTGGCCCGGTCGGTCCCTCTCTGGGGGCATCTGGAGGAGAACACCACGGGGCTGGTGATGCCATCGGTGATCCGCATTCGGCCATTGACAGACACCACTTAGGTGGACAGCACCATGGGAGATTATGGTTCTCCGGAATCGAGTCTGACATCGTTTCCATATCGACGGGCGTCCCCACGCGCTGGCGATCTCCGCTCGGCCAGTGCCAGTGTCAAGTTTGAGAATTCGCATTGTTTACCACAGTATCCACCTCATGCACCGCACCCAGCCCAGCTGGACGCTCAACCTCCTGGCATGCCAGGCAGATTAGCATCTTACCACAACCCTGGAATAGGGGATCCGCAGTATCCTGCCGCGTATTCACTTGGCGCCGTTGATGCTCAAAGCTTGCAGCCTTCGCTCGAACGTACCTCTTCGACTTCTCCTAGCGATCCTCTACGGCCGCCCAACAGCTACACACTTAGTATTCAGACATCGAATCTGTCCGATCCTTCGACGACGGATCAATTCAAGCCTGCCCAACCCCTCAGCGTCACCAGCGCTGGCCCTCAAGGCCCCATTATGGGCAGGGGTAGCATTGATGAATCAGACACGCACAGTCCAGCAAGCTCTCGAACCCATTTTGGAGCAGCTGTGATGGACTTTGGCGCAGATCAGGAACACATGGAGGGAGACGAGTACGGGGCGGGCCCACAGCAGGCAGAAGGAAGTTCTGCGAAGCCCAAGGACGACAAAAGCGATCAACCTCCTCCGTGGAGTGAGCTCAAGACGAAGGCAGGCAAAGAGCGCAAGCGACTGCCTTTGGCATGCATTGCATGCCGTCGGAAAAAGATTCGTTGCTCGGGAGAGAAGCCCGCGTGCAAACATTGCTTGCGTTCACGCATCCCTTGCGTTTACAAAGTCACCACGCGAAAAGCTGCACCGCGAACGGATTATATGGCCATGCTCGACAAGAGACTCAAACGAATGGAGGACAGGGTAATCAAGGTCATCCCGAAGGAGGAAGCCGGCCGAGTCTCGAACCGAGCCGTGGTGAAGCCCGCTATTCCAGGAACCCAAGCCAGTAACTCCAACGGCAAAAAGCGACAGGCAGAGGAAGCCTTTGGTCCTGATCTCGATGAATGGGCCAACGCTAAGACCGCGGACGGCTCATCAGATGCTTCTGCCCAACTTCCCAAGGGTCAAGATGCAGACGAGAATCAATTGCTAACCGAGGGCGCTGAACATCTACCATCGAAAGAGCTGCAACAGCATCTTGCCGAGGTCTTCTTCGATCATCTCTACGGTCAGAGTTATCACCTCTTACATAAGCCGAGCTATATGCGCAAGCTGGCGGCCGGTAGCCTACCCCCGGTCCTCGTTCTTGCTGTATGCGCCATCGCTGCACGCTTTTCTACACATCCACAGGTTCGCGCCGAACCTGCCTTCCTTCGGGGTGAGAGTTGGGCCAGCGTCGCGAGGGAGATTTCATTAAAACGTTACGATACCCCAAATATTACTATTCTAATTGTTTATTTAATCCTCGGCCTTCACGAATTTGGCACGTGCCAAGGTGGACGAAGTTGGATGTTGGGTGGTATGGCACAACGAATGGCTTACGCACTGCAGCTGCACCAAGACTTGGATTATGATGCTTACTCAAAAGAGAAAGAGAAACTTTCCCCGCTTGACCGTGAGATTCGGCGGCGAACTATGTGGGCCTGCTTCATGATGGATAGGTTCAACTCCTCCGGCACTGAACGACCGATGTTGGTTAGCGAGCAGTCTCTGCGACTGCAGCTCCCTATCAAGGAACAATATTTTCAGATGGAAATATTTGGGCCTACAGAAGATCTGCATGGAAATGTCCCTCAAATGGTCGCTGATGAGACGGGTCAGTTCTCAAACGCTCAAGAGAATATGGGAGTGGGGGCGTACCAAGTCCGTCTGGTCGCGCTCTGGGGCCGCTTAATATCATATCTCAACCTAGGCGGCAAAGAGCAAGATTCACACCCAATGTGGTCACCGGAATCCAAGCTTGGAGAGATTCGGGAACAGGTCAAGAAGTTCAGAGAATCTTTGCCCAAACATCTAGAGTACACGCCTGAAAACCTCCAAAACCACACCTCTGACAAGCTTGGGAACCAGTTTATCTTTATGCATCTGACCTACAATCAAGTTATCTTGTTCATGAACAGATTTGCCCTCCCTCTCGCAGCTAGCTCGCGTATCCCAAAGGGCGTTCCCGCTGAGTTCATTTCAGAGGCCTCGGACGCTGCAATCAAAGCCGCAAACCAGATCTCTTCTCTGGTCAACGATGCCATGGAACACTGCGTGGTTGCTCCATTCTCTGGGTATTGCGCCTTCTTCGCTTCAACCGTCCATCTTAAAGGTGTCTTCTCGCGGAATCCAGAGGTCCGAGATGTGGCGAAGCAGAATTTGGCACATAATGTCAAGTTTCTGAGCAAGATGAAGAAACACTGGGGCATGTTCCACTTCCTGGCCGAGCACCTGAAGGAGTTGTATCGACAACATGCAGATGCGGCTCTCAAACGGAGTACCAAAGCCCAAGCCACCGGCTCCGGAGAATCCGGCGATGAAACCAGCGGAGCAACCGATAAGGAAATCTTCCAATATGGCGACTGGTTCAACAAGTACCCGCATGGTGTTTCGCGAACCGATTATGAGGACCCGGCTGCAGAAGTCAAAAAAGAGCCAGGCACAGATGCTGTTCTCGGACAGAAATCCGACCTACAAAGCGTGGAGCAATTTTTCGCGACGCTAAGCCCGGAAAGCCGCGCGGCCCACCAGCGCAAGACCGTCAAAAGAAACGCCAAAGCTGGCCAGAAGCAGAATCAAAAATCCCAGGCACCTACGAGCTCTTCGCCGCAGCATGTACAGCCGCCTGATCAGGCTGTCCAACGACTTGAAGCTCAGCGAGCCCTACAGCAGGCACAGCAGCAAGTGCCGTACCTGAACATGCCACCAACTCCTCTGGCCCAAGCCAATCTCCCACAACCAATGTTCGATCCGATGCAACAGCAGAATCTTACCCCGCAGCACCAGCAGCCATCGCAGCATCAACAATTCCAGCCAGCATCCTTCTCCCCCGAGGCACTCGCCATGATGCAGCAGCAGCAGCAGCAAGTGCAAGTACAGCAACAAGCTGCACAAGCCCACCAGCAGGGTCAGCCGAGTCAAGCCCCCATCGCTAGTCCGTTCACCACACTCGACCGCAACTCTCTTCTCGCTTCTTATGCTGGCGGCGGCATGGACCCCCCAACTCCCTCTACCGCCACTACTGCAACTGGCATGAACTGGGACATGGATCTGAGCGGTGGTATGTCGGGCCTAGGCAATATGTACGGAGGTTCGGGCCTCGAGACTGCATGGTTCATGCCATTCAATGTCGACCCCCCCGACATTGGCGATGACGGTAGCGGGGCCGTAGGAGGTATGTTCAGTGCAGGATTTGGAATGCCCGGCATGGGAACAGGACCGGAGGTTGACATGCAGGGTTTGGAAGGAGCGGTGCCGAATCTGTCTGGCTTGGAAGCGGGTGGCAGTGAGCAGCAGCAGCAGCAGCAGCATCACGGTGGAGGTGGAGAGTAAGGTATTGCACGGTGGCAAAGGACGAGAAACGAAGGACTGAAAAGTGCTCTGCATGAGATGACGACCATTTTACGTCAGGTTGCTCATTTCCACGGATATCTGAAGTACGTTTTTGATTTTATCATGGGATTTTGTTCGCGGCGTAAGAGCACAGGAACTGGACTCGCAGTTTCGAGTTTTCAGATGAACAGTACAAAAGCGCGCAGACCTGGGATTGGCCTGCTGGCGGCCGGCTGATTGGTTGTACTTGCCACCATGCTCAACTGGTGAGGCAAGATCGTTTTGGTCGTTACATTGCTCTGCGTCTTGTAATTATGTTTCGTGAGAACATGTATCACCTTAGGGACGTGAAGCTAAAAGTTCATTTTCTGGTCTCAGTTCAACTGCCCGGGCCATCTTTGCCAAATAGAAGTACGGATCAGCCCGTTGTGAGGCGTGGTGGAACGATCGAGTCTCAATGAAGGTTCCGGAAAAGGCTATGAAGCATGCGATGGAACTAAGGTACCTAATACTTGAGTAGCTTTGTGCGACTAACCGTGGGCAGGGCAATGCTTTGTGGGTCGATCTGACGTTACGGAATCGAGAGGATAACATTAGGCACACAAGTGCTGGACATGGATACGGGATACTTACCTCTGCATTTATTTGAGACAGCCCCTTCAAGGCCACCAATCTGATGCGCTTCTCGGCGTTCGATCATCGTCTAAAAAGCGCTCGAGATATCACGGCAAAAGGCCTGGGCGCAGAATTCCAGATCGAATGGAAATAGAACACTTGGTCACCATTGAAAGATGGTCTGTGGTTTTCGCGACACTGAATTCGAAACTCCAAGCACAACTAGACCTGCAATTTGTTCTCCGCGCGAAGCTCAGATGCTCACTTCCAAACAACCTTCTAGATCCTCAGGTTCTATTTCCCTGCAAACCCACAGCGCCAGCCGAGGAGACTCAAATAGAACAGTACACGCTCATGCTCAGGCATCGGCCGGCCAGTCGACAGTCGCAAAGGCCTGGTGAGTCTTCAGCAGACGCAAGAGCTCCCCCGACCAAATTCCGGCATATCGAGGATCCGCAAAGGTGGTGTGGCCGCCATAGATTTTCGACACTGGTATTTCCAACTCCTTGCCCAGCGTTTCTGCAACGGCGTGCGGCCGACACTCCTTTGTCTCTCGGCCACAGCACAAAACAATCCTATCCACTTGGTTCCTGACCTGGCCGATGTCGAGGACATATTCCTTCACGGCAGGCATTTCGACCAGGAATGCGTACAGCGAGTTATCCAGGATCTCGGGGCGGGTACTCTCGTTCATCATGCGGGCACGCTCGATGTCTGCCGGTACCGGGGCCATGAACCCTTCCAGGAATACTTCGATGGCGGCTTGCCGACCCTTGGCATGATACGTCTCAGCCATATCGTCGATAGCGGCAGCCCACTCCGAACGCGCAGGCTCTGCCAGAGCGGCGACGAAACAGGGTTCGTGGATGATGCTGCCTTGGACCAGCTGTGGGTATCGGGCGACGAGATCAAGAGCAATCGTCGAACCGAAGGAGGTGGAGAGAATGTATGCAGGGGAATTGGGGGAGACGTGCTTGAGGAGCAGAGCTGCGTCGTCGGCGTTGGCTCGAACGCAATCTGCCGGACAGGAGAATTTGCGATGGTCAGGGTTAGCGGATTGTTTCGGTGTCGAGAATCCTCGGCGATCGTAGAGACAGAGGGTGAAGTGCTTGGAAAAGTAGGGAATGATGTGCCGATACAGATGGGCGAGGCCGGTGGAGCCTATGATGCAGAGAGCAAGAGGGCCTTGGCCGATGAGGCTGTACTGAAGAAGCCATCCGTCAGGCATGCTGAGCGATCCGCCCCTGGGCTTCGCAATTGACCCATTTGAAAGAGCATCCGCCATCTTGCTGGATTTAGGAATGTTGTCGAATAGAATGAAAAGTAAAGGAGGACGGGGAGACGAACTTACCTAAATACCTCTATGAATGCGCGATATTCACCAAACGGCGTGTGGCAAGAAATGGGGAAGCGAGCATGTCGTCCATTGTTTCCGCCGAAAGTTCTTTCCAAAATGGCCGTGACGTCCCCATCGAGTGGTTCCTACGCTTAAGGTAGATACCGAAGATCCATCTAAAGGTACCTACATCCCTCCACCCATTCTAGAAAGAGAGTTTTTAGCTACCATGGTCGGAGTGCCGGCCTTTAGATGGTGGCATCCTTCGACGGTCTATGTCGGGTCTTCCACTAGGTGCTGCACCTGCTTGTAAGGTCGTCGTCCTTGACAATCTTCTTTCATATGTGGCACCCTTTCGATTCGGCCAGTCCCCAATTGTTGTATCTGAAACACTTAGCTACCTACCTTGGTCGTCTCCACGCGTGCCTCTTATTGATGCTGGGCAAATGGTTAGGTGCTCGGGATCCCATCGAGGCTGGTGCTCTGGAGGGATACTTTGCAGACTGTCATTATTGATCCTCGATTCTACCATGAGCCTGGACACGAGAATCTGCGTAGGTTAATTCGTCACTGAGACCGTTTTCGATACGTCACGGCAACCATTCTCTTGGCCATCGCCAACAAGCACACGCAGCGATCGTCCCACGGGCGTGATGTAAGGAAGCAAAGCATTAGCTGGGAAAGAAGCATTCGTATTAAAAAACCAGCACACTTTTGCTAATGAAGGTTCGCGAACGCAGAGTCTTTGCTCGAATAACATATTACAATCGCTTTGTAATTCCATTTACACGTCCAGTCGTTCGTCCTCAAAAGCAATCAAGGGAGTGAGTCCTCACTACGCGACCGCTCGAGATTATCCATGTCGTCTCTGCTTTGCAGGGTATCCACTGCGTCGATACGTACTGAGGTGGCCTTCAACTTGCTCCCACTCGACACCTTATCCAAGCCTTCGTTTGAATAAACCAGCCCCATTCTTTGCTTTGCGGCCGTTATCGCATCCATGGCATGTGGCTTTGAGGAGCGGCCCCGGGTATTTGCGTTTTGACGGTATGCTTTCCATAAAGGTCCCAAGGTAGGGAGCTCGGCAGCGATCACTCCAATGCTGACTTCAAGGTTGGTCCAAACGAAAGGCGGAGTGAGTTTGCCCATAGTGTCACTGTTGGCACCGAAGTCCGCTATAGAGAAAGCCTCAGTACGATGCACAAGAAGATTGGCATGTGTAGCCGTTGGGGAAAATCACGAAAACTGACCATTTGAAGCCATCACAACAAGCACGAGCCTGACAATTCCCGCCGCAGTTGACAAAGCACCAAGGCCAAAGATGAATGTTAGCGCGTACTTGTTCTTCTTCGACATCTGCAGCCGCCACACTTCTCTGATCGGTAGTACCAGGACAAGAAAATCGGTAATGACATCTGTAATAGCAAAACAGAGGAGAAGCCTGGCGACGTCAACGCAAGTGGCATCTTGGACTGCCTTGGGCGAGGTCCATTGGACCTCTGGGTGAATGCCACATTCGAAGACGGTCACGACGAAAAAGGTGACCGCCCACAGCACTACGATAGCGATGACGACGGTATTGACGCGCCTGAAGTTCTGGACGCGGAATATGCGACGATAGAAGAAGAGAATGCTCAACTTAACAAGCCCATAGGCAATCTTCTCAATGACGTCTTGTGGGCAGACAGTCTAACGGCGCGCTCGTGAGTTTCCCAATACGCTGCCTATTCAATTTGGTGTCTGGTACTCACATGTAGAGCCGTGCGAAGTCGAGGACTTGAAATTGGTTGACCTTCAGGTGAGAGCTGGGTATGCCTGCCAAGACCTCCATATATCGTTGCTAGCATGGTTTGTCAATGTTCACCGTTCAACACACGTGGTCACTTTACAAAAGCGTACCAACAAGACCATTGACATTGAGTGCAACCGTGAGGATAGCCCCGACAAGGATCAACCAGTCGTCTATCCATAACCCGGAAGGTTTCTGAACATTTAGGCGTACATGAAAACGTAGGCCCAGGAGAATCAGGCCCAGAAGTGGGAATATAGTGAAGAGGACAATGATACTGGAAGGTAAATAGAGATCCGACATTATACTCCCTTATCCTACAACATAAGACTCAGTGATTGATGGAATGCTTGAAGATGTGGAGAGGATGGAGCTCAGTAAGAACAGTCGAGAAATGTGGGCATAGAAGATTTATCACCTCTCATTTGTAGCGTCAACCCTTGACGGTAGTCAATCCATCTCGGCTTGAATTGTCCCAAGTAGGCAACTCCCTATATCCGAGATTGCTGTGCATTGGGCTTGCATTACCGCGGCTGAGGGGATGGACATTGCCGATATGACCAGCCAGGTCGCTTGTTGGAACAAATGGTGCTATCGGTTTTGTCTGATGGTTGCAGAGTTGAGCGAATATTGTCCCGATGATAGACGGTAACGGTTTCAGTCACGGTCGACGAACCGGGCCGTGACGACCCGCCACCCGTTCGTATTCCAGAGTCCGTAACTCTGTGCCAAGTTGAAAGAGAATCTACCTCGTCAGCAAAAGCAACGACATTCATCAGACGATGGAGGAAGCAACAAGCGAGGGTGGCAATGAGCCACATCTGTTTGCCGCTAGTCTAAGCCGCGAACATGAGACTAGGCGCGTTCAGGATTAACGAGAGCCATTCACATCCGTGATTTTCTGGGACAGACTGACTGTGGATTATCGTGGTGGACCTCCAGCGTTGCATCTAGCATATTGTGGGATACCGATTTCAAATTCCGACCACTCGGCATACGGGCAACGACGATTTTGCGCTCACTGATTTTACTAGTAAGCTACAACTATTTTTCTCAATGTATTGTAAGACTATAAATCCTATAATTATTGCTCTATTGAATATTTAGCTAGATACTAGACTAGATACTCTATTAGATTTCTACTTGGTTATATACTCTATTTATTACTGTGTTTACTAGTCTACTCGTTGTTTTGTTTGCTATTCTATTCACTATTTTACTTGGTGATTTGCTCGGTGCTTTGCTCGGTGTTTTGCTCGGTGCTCTACTCGGTGCTCTACTCGGTGCTCTACTCGGTGCTCTACTTGGTGTTTTGTATATTGTTTTACTCGATATTCTATATATTGCTCTACTCGGTGCTCTATATATTGTTTTACTCGGTGCTTTGCATATTGCTTTACTCGATGTTCTATAAATTGCTCTACTCGGTGCTCTACTTGTCTTGCTACTCTGCTCGCTGCTCTACTTACTATTGTGCTCTCTACTCTACTTATTGCTATACTCTCTACCCTGCTCACTACTGTGCTCTCTACTCTGCGCTCTACTCTACTCTCTACTCTGTACGCTGCTCTGTACGCTGCTCTATACGCTGCTCTGTACGCTGCTCTGTACGCTGCTCTTAGGACCCATAGTCTTACAATACGTTGAAATGTATAGTTGTAGCTTACCAGTAAAATCGTGTGGTGAGCGCAAAATTGGGTTTTTGGCGAAAGTGGGGGTTTTGGCCGATTGGCCGTTACGGCGCACCGTCCCAGAGCGCTCCGTATATGTAAAAATCATGGGAGAATCGGTATGAAATCGACACATTCTCAGTTTCTGTTGGAAGACTTCTCTATCTGGCTGTAGGGACTACACTACAATTCAAATAATTTATGTTACATTTCTGACTCCGTAGTCGTAGTAGATTGCAGGCAGGACTGTAGCATCGAACAAAGCCATGATGTTGGTTCTTCCGAATGCAACAGCCACAAGCAATTTAATGGTAGCTCCCATTTTGCCCATTGCTTCCACATATATCCAACTGCCAACCTAGCAAAGCTAAGGTACCTAGCAAACTTTTTGGTTTCTCTACCCGGTACTCACGGTGAGAAGGCGATTACGCTACTCTACTGGAGGAAGCTGCGCTCCAGCGGATAACCCGCTTTCGTCATCGTCTTCATCGTCGTCATCGTCTTGATCACCGGCGAGGTTCACATCAGCTGAGGCGGCTGTCGCTTCCAGTCCGACTTCGGCAGGTACCCATTTGGCGAGGGCGAAGTCCACCTGATGAGCTCTTCCAGGTAGCTTGCACATTCCTGGTATCGCACCTCCCCTGCACTCCTTCTGACAGACATGACCTTTGGGACAATCTTTCTTGCGGCACCCACCTTGGTGCTTACACGGGTTATTCCGATTCATGATACGAAGCGTCTCGAGTTGGTCAGCCGGGAGGGGGTGATGGTCGTATGGACACCCCTCCACGTAGCACCCGAGACCGATATGATAGTTATTACAGACCTTGATTTTAGACGTGTGTTCTTTCCAAGTCCGGAGCTGCTCTGAAGTGAGGGTTGGATGATAGAGATCAAGTCGCCAGTCTTGGCTATTCAACGCTATCAGTCCAGCCTCTGGCGGCTCGCGAGGCAATTGCCTTGCTGCCTTTTCCTGTTGCGATTCAATATCCTGTCGTACGCGGATATTGGAAGAGGACGTATGTCCATTCGAGAAGCTTTTGGGAGGGTGTAGGTTCTTGCAATCTTTGCCGTAGCTGCAGCGGCCCTGTAGGTAGAATTTACAGATCGAGGATGAAGACCCATCCTGACGATTTGAAGGCATAGGAGCAACTACTGGCGATGTTGTTGGAGCAATCCTAGTATTCGTGACGCTATTGTAGCTGTATTCCATTGGTGTAGTGCGAAAGATGTTGCGGAATTCCCCATATGGTTCCTGGATTTGTAGACCAAGTGCCGAGAATCCGGGGTGAAAAGACGGTCCTTTCAAGAGAGTGATACGTGAGCTCTGTTCGCTCCGACCACAATACGGCTGTAAGAGATTGATGTAGCCCACATCGTGACACCCAGCAAAATATACATGTTTACATTGTACGTTTGCAATAGCCGACTCAAACTTGGCTTTAATTTTAAAGTCAGCTCCTTCTTTGAGTTCTCCTGCGTCCACGTAGTCGAAATAGCTACGGCCGCGTGTGAATCCAGTTGCAAAGGCAGCCAAAGACCTGCTATGCTGTCCGGCTAGACCTTGCCGAGCGAGCGCTTTGGATAATCCCGCAACGTTAGCATATACAAGAGCCTCGACCCGACACCGGTCAAGGCCCCGAGTTTTCAGATCATTTTTGATGGCGTTATCCAGGACGTCCGCTGCTTTCAAGCCACCCTCCTCCGTGCATTTCCGTTGCCCGTCGACATATTTGCTTACGAGGTCATCGGCAAATATGTATCCGTCTCCATCAATAAGGACCAGCACGTACGAATCCCGATCTTGGCCTTTGGTCTGCTGTTTGTAGAATTCCCTCCGGTCTCGTTCCTCTTCTAGGTCACTGAGTAGTCGTTTGTGGTCTTGCAACAGCTTCCCGTATCTTTCAAGCACCTCTCCGATGACATTGTACTGTTGCTTCACCTCCGACAGCTGTACAACTGACTGGTCGAGCTCTCGTTCGTCAGGCATGATACGCTGCTGCAACAAAGAGCTTATCCGAGCGGGTGATGCGTGGGTCGTTACTAATGCTGCCATGTTCAGTGGCAACCTCGAGAGAAACAGCATTAGAAGTTTCTCACCTTTTGGACGGGTATCAATGAGAACTCTTTGATTAGGAGGAGGACAAACGAAGCGCGGACAGCGACCGCAGAGTACATTAGACGTGCCGAGACAAACATGCTAACCAAGGTCAGTGGTCTGAGACCTAGCTTCACGAGCCCACACTAGCTTTGTCTGAATACTCGTACGATGCTGCTGTGAGTGATGGTCGTACGTAGCACTGGACAGACATTGCACTGAAGTGTGGAAAGCAGCGTATGGCTCTGGGGTTGTGTGAGAACCTTGGGAGACAAAGAATCGTCAGCGGGCCAAATTCCCGAAAAGTCCCTGCAGCTTTGCCAATGCGATCCCTGCGGCCTCGCACGGTCGTCATCCCAACGGTGCCAACTCTACGGAGTACTGTCGAGTGAGACGCAGTCTTCATCATCGTCTATGTATGACTTGGTCGAGAACCAAAAGAAAATTAGACCGCGGTCATTGAACGTTATATACATCGAAGGTCAGCCACCAGGGTAAAAAAGCTGGCACTTGGCCGCCTGGTCAAAAATGAGGAAGAAGAAGAAAAAGAAGAAGTAGCCGCCCCAGTTTACTTGAACGAGTTTGAGCCCGCCTAACGCGACATGAGCTCAAGGCTAGCAGAAACAAATTTTTCAGTATAGCGACGAGTCAATTCTTATCATTACAGAGAAGACATCGAATCGTCGTCATGCTGCGAATGGAACGGCACGCTTCGTTGGCTCAGCACCGGCCTCGATATATTTCGTCACTACAGTGTAGACCCAGTGGGTACGGGTATACAATCCCTGCTCGCTCTCCAGACTGCTGCTTCTTGAAGGAGTCACGGCAGCAATGGTTGTCGGAGACGAGTCCGCTAATGCAGATGTGAAGGAAGAAATGCTCGTGCTACTTGTGGTGGCCGCAGCTTCTGTGGAGTCAGAGCCAGATGGAGCCGCCGCGTAAGAGTTCGGCGTGCCTGACGAGACCGGCGTGCCTGCACCTCCGTAAGTACCTAGTGGGCAAGGTTCCAGAACAGGCGCAGGGTTCGTTGTGGTGTTCGGGTTGCAACCTGGCGCTCCAGGAATGGGACCGTCAACGTCTTCCTTGTAAATCAAAGGAATATCACAATCGTCTACTGAGCCACCAAAGGTAAAAGGAGAACAGTTATGATCGAGACCATCTTCGACACAGCTCATGATCAGCTTCGAAAGGACACCCTCTTCCCAGCCGTTGAACTGTACTTGGTCAGCTTCTCATACAGGAAGAAGGGTCATGGTGCCGTACAAAGTCCGCGTGCCAACCAAAACCGGTGGGATCACCCTGAGCCAACATGAAGGTATCTTCCTCCCACTCTCCATCAATGCTGCTGAGATCGAACGAGTTTTCCATGAAAATGTGCGGCAATCTGATAGGATGGGATTCTGGACAGAGCCCGTTTTCAATGTCACCCACCGCATATGCTACGTGGGCAGTGGGGTTCTCCTGATCAAAATCCTCTCCATTCCAGCACTGAGGAAAGTTGATGGCACCATTGAATCCATCATAAGCGGAGCACGCGCTAAGACCACTCATGTCGGGGAACCCGCCTGTCATTCCTTGCGGCCAGGACCCTGCTGGGCTCCCATCGTGACAGATCCACTGTGTGATGTCCTGACGGTTCTGGGTTTGGCTGCTATTTCCTGGCATAGCATTCTCAGCCGCTTTTCTCATCGTGGCATCGCCAGCAATCATCCGAAAGCCTGGCGGAAATTCAAACGGGTCTCGAGCCGGGCTCGCTCCATGGTCACTGAGTCACATTAAGAAACGATAACCATAACTTCAAGGGGAACTCTTACTTGTAATAGATGTTGTGCCCGTTGTTTGGAACACGAAGAAGTTCATCACTGCCCTTCTTCTTTACATACATTGTCGGGTGCCAGTATATACTGTGATCCTCGACAATCCAGTTTGAAGCATTTCCCATCGTACTACAGGTCGACTTCTGCAGCGACTCGTACGTCACGTCAGTGGAGAGTCCATTGCTCCCCATAAACACATGTGCATGCTGGCTGATCTTGCCAGGGCTCAGAATGGGATCTGCACGCTGCACGATACTATCTCGGCCCTGGAGAACGAACTGGCCAGCAAAGACACTTGGGAGAATCACGGCAAAAGCGGTGATAGTAGAGACTTGCATGCTGGTGAGCTTTCCTTGGCCTCTGATTTTGGTTCCCCTGCTGATTCAATCACCCCTTTTTTAATGAAAGTGAAATAGGTATGGTGTAGATCAAAAAGGAGTGACAGGATGAAATGGATAATTCGTAGTGCGTAATGTCCACCTGGGGATAAATACGTCTGCTAGTTGAAAAGAATGACACGAGCGACTAAGTCGACTCGGAAAAAGCGTAACAAAAAAAACGAGAGGCACCCACGGTGATGATGAGGGTGCTCAGTAAACGACTACGGACTCGGGAAGGTCTTATGGTAACTCACGATAAAGCGCAAAAGGCGAAACGTAGGATCAGGTCCTTTGCCTTTCCCGAAGCGCCCTAATGCCTAGGACCGCCGACCGGCTCTCAATGTACGCGGGAGATCGTCCTGAGTCGAGGTGCACTGATATGCACGATCCTCGGGTGGACCGGTCATTGGTTTGTTGTTCTGAAACGCCTCCAAACCCTGCTGGAAAGATAGGAACAGGCAACTGGTCAGCCAATTACATAGCGCAATGGCGCTATTACGAGTCATGAAGGCGCGGTTTTGGACCGAATTTATGATTCTTGCATGTTTCCACCTTTTCTGTGGGATGTCAAGTCCCTAGCCGGGGCCAGCCCTTTTCCCAAAGAGGAGCGATGTCCTTGAAGGTTTAGTTGGCCAGTAGAGATAAAGGGGTCTCACGCCTTGCCATCTGACTCTTTCCACATCTAGTGAATGTCAACATCGACATTTTTCCGCAGTAGCGTTTCTGATGAAAGAAGGACTGCTAGCGAGAGGGTCTGATATTATTGGAGCTGTGCAGCCACTGCGAACGGAGGTGCACAATTGACTGACACATCTACCAAATCAGTACATTAGGTAGGTACTCCGTACAGAAGCGAGATACAACCTCTGTGGGATCTTGGCCTTCGACAAGGTTTTCACAAAGTTTTCAAACGAACGAGGAGATAATGGCTTTAGGGAGGGTAAGCCGGCGAAGCCCAGCAGTCGGCGGCAGTCCTGGCAATTTCTCAGAATCGGGAGACGGCTTAGGACAAGTGCGTAGGATGAAACGATGCGCATCAGCAGGTAGTACGACAATGAACTCTTCCAATCAAGGTCGACCCACACTCCAACAGATTATATGCGCCGCGCCAATCGAGATGGGACGAGAATTCTCTGGCTTATGTGGCAGACGCGTAGGGAAGTGGATTGGTTCGCATCGCTCGATGAAGACTTTAGCGACTTCTACAGCGTCGTACAGAGATGAGAGCAGCTCAGAAAGCCTTTTCTATTTTCCGAATATCCTACGGAGTACCGTGCTTTACATCCCACAGCTCCTTCGACAATCTCCGTCATCTGACTGTATGTAACAGCAGCTGGATCACCTCATCATCACTCAGTGAAAATGTCGTCCACATGCGTTACCGGACGTCTTCAAGACCTGCCTTAAACATGAGTACTTGGCCTCGAAGCGGCAATTCCGGTCGTCTGGGCCATGAATCTGAGGAAGTAGGTAAGATAAGGTACCTTATGTTGCGTCCGAGCCTGGGTGTCTGGTTGGATCGGCTGAGATAGCGCGCGGGCGGAAGTTGGAGTAGACACAGTTCAGCCACAGATGACGTTGTGGCACAGCATTCAATCGTCCATCACCAAGTGGGCGCGAAGTTGAGATTTGTCAACAATATCTGACAAGAGGACTGGTGGCAAAGGTCCATTTCGGAATCTTTTAGCACAGCACGAAACTTTGCCGCCGGAAGTTGCGTCGTCCACGGAATCCTGTCTATCCGCGCGGCGAGTCGAACATCCCCGGGCTTCGCAGCCTATCTATGCACAGAGGCAACGATTCCAAACTGTTCTCGCGCTCGCCTTTGAACACCACTAGTCTGAACATTTCCTCTGCATTCTTGAGTCCTCGAGTCGCACCATGTCGAAACGAACTGTCTATACCAACCTCACCCCTCTGCCGGCCGGAATCACTCGCGATACGGTCGTCGAAACCCTTCATGATCACCTTGAGATGATTGACCTCAACCCTCTTGTCATAAAGCGCTTCCAGTGCAAGCCGCCAGGGTTCGCCAATGCCGAAGAGTACCATTGCATATGGTATCAACTCACAGATCGGGTGCAATACCTTCCCGGAGGTCTTGCAAAAGGAAACGTAACTTACCACGCTTGCTTCCACGACCTCAGCAATGGCCTCCAAACGCATTGCTATGCTCCTCTCGGACTCGACATCAAGGAGAAGTGGACCATTGGAGGGAATTTACCCGGCGAACCCCGCGAGCCAGTGGAGATGGGACTCGGCGCGCCTAAAGAAGGGCTCTACCTGCGCGAAGATGTCGACATGCGGTCCAACTTTATGACGACGAGTTTTGTGAAGAGGACATTAAGGAAGGCGCACGACAAACTGGTAGCGCGAATGATTGAACGGGCGCATTTAGTGGAGAACAAAAATTACAACGAGAAGCTGCGTAGGTCTGCCGGTTCGACTTACTCGGCAAGCCTGAGCGACGGAGGGAATTCCAATCCACACTACAGCATGCAATCAATGGCGCCTCCGCTATCCCGTCACTCTGAAGATGACACAATCAGCACCGCCAGTGGACCTACGTCTTACGGGAGCCCAAGGACAACATATCAAACCATGGATGGCAAACCCGTGCTGAGCCCAAACTGGATGAACGTCGATCCGGCTTTCAAAGACGCAAGTTCGTTTAGGAACAGCAGTCAGTCTGTGGCACCACCCTATCAGGCTCATCAATCTCAAGTAGCTGAGCTGCATGGACATGGATATGTGGGTCCTCGGATCACTAATCCGGATCCCTATCCTGAGGATAAGACGGCTGGCCGCAATTGTGGAAGACCTGCTGAGTTGGAGGGCTAATAATGCCCCTCTGGCTGTGATTTTTATAAGTGAGGAGCTAGGTGTTTCCAGGCGGAGTTTTTCAAGCCGACTGCTCATGGGTTCTGTGATATCCTTTAGGTCCTTTGAACCCGGTGATTTGAGTGCGTTCATACTTATATCTACATCTACAAAGACTATATCTTGAAGTCGTTTACTTGTTCCCTGACATAGTGCTTTGTCTCTTCTCTAGCAATGGCATTTTGACCGGCTTCCCGAACCAAAGTACCATCTTCCGCATAAATCTCTTCTCCTTCCATTTGCTCCCAGCCCAGTCCCATTTCCTTTATTATTCTCTGATTTTGAGTCGGCCAAATTGTACACAGGACCCAGTATACAACAAACGAGGTCGCAAAACTCAGCATCCACCCCAAGTGACCCAAATCCGTGGCGGCAGCCGAGACATGCGCCCCTAAGGATCCCACAAATCCTGGAAACGGAAGTGCTATACCTACTAAGTACGCAACCAAAGCTTGTACATTCCAACCCCAATTGTAATAGTAATGTCTGTTGTTGCTACTGCCATCGTAGCAGTGCCCGATAAAGACGTTTCCCCTTGTCAAGAGCCAATAGTCACACACCATAATCGCAACCACACTTGCCATAAACAGCCCGTACCCACTCAGAAACGTCGTGAATGTATCCGCGCTCTTAAGAATCTTCCACGGGCAGATGGCAAAACCAAGAAATTCGACAATGTACTGACCACGTGGAATAGTGATATAGCGAGGGAACAACATGCTGCTATCAGCACCAAACGGTATCATGTTCGCCGCGATATTGGTTCCGAGAATGGACACCATCCAGCAAAACGCGCAGAGAAAGACGGCTGTACGGGTCCCTGCCGACCAATATCGCTCCATGATGGCGGTGAGCAGATCCCACGGGTTCCAGAGCTGAAGACCCCAGGAGTTGTTGATTGCCGCCGTAGACAAAATTCCCAGCGAAGCCGCGAGTGTGATTGCGATTGGGTTGACGATCAGATTTGTATACATGGCCCCAGACTTGGTCTTACTCCACCGTGCGATATCAGGTTGGTTGGTAATGAGCGTAGCAGTGTTACCCATACCGCTGTTGATCGCATACACGAAAAACCAGCCCCAAACGCTGCCCCGCGAACTGCTCGAGTTGAGGTTGTGCAGGCTGCCGAGGTTTCCTTTGGTATTGGCCATGCAGAATATGAAAAGGCCCCACGTGGCGGGAAGCATGATGATGGCCTTGAACCAAAAGAATTTGCGGAGCTGGTAAGGCCGAAGGGCGCAGAAAGGGAAATGAACACACCAGAAAAGAAAGAAGGCGAGCATGCCAGCGGAGGTAATACCTACAGACTCCGGTATGTGATTGGGAATGTCTCGATAGGCCTTACCGAACACGGCTTGGAGAGCATTCGCCATCAGAGAAGCCCCTGAGTATACTAAAATCATATCAGTACCGAGATTGGAGATGTCATTGTCGTTCTTACACTGTATGCTGTACCAGATAATTGCAAGCAAGGCTGCAGTCTGTCAGTAAGAGAACGATGGCTTCAACCCTGGATGCTTGCTCCCCCGGCTTGGTCCATACCTCGTGCTCCGACGTAATAGTAGCTCCCCCACATGCCAAAAACCGACCGTGCAACGATGGGGTACCCGATATGGTAAACACTAGCGCATCGAGAGTTGAATAGCATAGCGAGGGAGGAGATGAATTGTGAAAGAAAGATGACAACGATAGCCTGCCACCAGTTCAATCCAATGCCTATCATCGTACTGCCCAAAATCCAGTTTCCAAAGGATAGAGAGAAGTAGAACGTGCAATAATTCCACCATCGCCACGTCCGTTTCTCTGGAGGCGTTGGGTCCAAGTCCTCATTGCTCCAGGAAGACTTCTGGCCTGGATGGCCGTGTTGATCAAGTTCGGTATCGTCAGTCCGGATGAAGGCTTGGAACTCTGGCCAACTGGAGAAGGCGTGCAAGAAAGTTCTCCATTTTCGTTCAGAGTTTTCTCGCCAGTCCTTGACCGCCATGAACCACAACCCTTCAGATTATCGCGGCGATAGACCAGATGGAAGTCACAGCACTCGAAGGCGTGCGTGTGCCGATCTTTGATTCAAGCTTTTTGAGAGTCACCAATGCAGTTCTTGTGGATATATCGCCGTCGCAACACCGTCGGATGCCGGATAGCCTGGTGAAAACAGAGGAGCACATCTGCGAATCTGGGCATGCTGTCGCATGCACAACCCCCGGACTACCACAGGTAGGATAAGGACCCCGCTATCTTACACCGATTACGGGTTGTAAGGCTGCAATTGGGTTACATCTCAGGAATCTTGACCGGCAGTTCGCCCCAGCTTGTCACGTTTTGGAAGGTGCGCGGATGCCAAACCTTTTCGAGTATTTCATCCTAGTCAAAGTACCACAGACACACCAGGGGCCCTCGGTCCAAGCTCCGATACATAGCTTGCACAACTCCATTTTCTTCCGTTGCAATCTCATCATCCCTAGCCTTCGTAAGCACTCCTCTGCTGTTGTCGTTTACGCAACATCCAACTTCTAGCTCGTCGCATTTTTCATAGTGTCTGCGATCTCCTGCTTCATCCTCAACACCTGCTCCTGAGCTTTGCTAAGCAAGGACTCGACCTCTTCAAAAGCCGCCATGTCCCTTGCTCTTTCGGCTTCACGCCTCTCAACCAAGAACGTAGTTAGACGATCGATCCCACACTGCTCGACTGTTACGTAGACATGCTTCTGCTTCTCTGCTCTTGGTCAAACATCTGATAAGCTGGGATTTCTTTGGTCCGAGGACATCGATAAGAGGGGACATACCTCCGTTGTGATTTTCGTACTTGAAGACGAGTTCAAATACTTGCTTCACAGAGATGACGGTTCCAGCTGAGGGACCGACAACTGGTGTCTCTCCCCGGCACTTCCAGTAGACCACGGATCTTCGATATGTCTTTGGGTGCTGTCTATGCAACTGTAACCACTTTATGTCGCTTTGTCAGTCATAATACTCTATATGGATCAGTCAAATGGACGTACGGTCTCCCTTACTCCGTCGCGTAGGCTTTGGAATGTGAACTTGTCTTGGTACTTGGCGTCGAGGTTGAGGAATTTCGAACGCGGTTGGAAGCAATCTTTTGAGAATATGTTCATGGAATACGCCTGGTGGCACAAGCCCGGCCAGATGGCGAGGTCAAAGTCGTTGAGTGCTTCGTGGTCAGACTCATTATCTTGCCCTGTGGCTCGACGCCAATCTGATGCTCGCATAGCCATGCTCCCGTCGCGGTCATAGCGGAAGTTGGTAGCTGCTCTTGGCTCTGGTCGTTTGACAGGCGCTGCAGGAGGTATTTTAGGAGAAAGCAGTGGAGGACGTTGGCAGATTCTGACCATGATAATCCACGTATCAATACCCTTGCCGCTATCTGAAGCACCGTCTGGACGCCGGAGGAAGTCATACAAAGTCTATTGGAATCGTTATATCGGAAACAATGACATGCAGCTATTTATACTGTGGGACTGGTGTTGTCTAGGCTCCATAACACTTTCTCTGTGACCACGACTGGCCTGGTCGCTTATCACAGAGTATGAAGTTTCGGGATTCACAGTTACTCCGGAATAATCTAACATCACTAAGACAAGATAATAGAATACCTTATCCATGGAGCCAAAAAAAGAAAAAAAAAGAGCTTTCTGCTATCTGGGCTAAGTCTATTGAGTGCATTCTGCAATTCAGTTACAATGCTACCAAAGCCGTACATGACAGGTCACGGATACCTAGGCAAGACAAAAGGGTCGATCCTGGCGCGATAAATATTACTACAATGCTAAATTAAAGAAATGGTGCTTAGAGACCCACGAAGAAAAAGCCATCAGATGACGGGGCTTATGGAACGTATACCTAGAAAATTACCTCCATGCCGGGGAAACCAAATGGAGAGAGCAGGCAGAGGCAGAAGGGAAGCTCGAAAGGTGGATACAACGCACATGGATGATAGACGACGAAAAGCTGACAAGGAATACATTCACTCACTCAGCGAGAATAAAAGTGATTGCTACGACTGACTTCGCTCATTGATGAGTCAAGTTGAAGGTGGATGTCTAAAGAGTCACAATGGAACCTCCCGAGTCCGAGGTCCGCTCCTCCGTTAGGTAGGTATCACCAGACATGCCGGACTGAACGTCTTGTTTCGCTTTGTTTGTTCTGCTTTGCTTTATAACCAATTCGACGCGCTTGACGACCCTTGGATACTAGACGATACATAGGTACGTGATGGGCTTCGCGTTTTCGCGGTGCCATCTCAACCTTAGCGCGAAGCTGAGGGCTCTTCACGCGTCGTTTCCAGCGCTTTGACGCATCCTTCAGAAATGAAGCTTACTATTTTTCGAGCCTTTATCCGATTGAAGTCACCAATAATCTCGCCAGGTTGCTACCTATTCATGATGCAGGACAAGGGCCAGGCACCTACGGAAGTCTGATAATGCAACCCACAAGTCACTTGAAGGGCTTCAGTGGTAGGCCTCCAGTGGTAGGCCTCCGGCGAGGTTAAGGACATATCTGCCTAGCCAGTCCTGGGATATAAGAGAAAGCTCCCGCGGCAGGTTGAAGTCCTTTGCTCTAATCATTACTTCAGATTGCGAGGCTTTGAACCTACCTCAAAGCATCGAGGTTTTTAGCATCCAACTGATTATACTTGTCTAAATATAGGAAGCTTTCATCAACGACTCCTCCTAAGCTTTCATACGAATGGAAAACAGTCGCCCTCTGGAGATACACCTTGTCGGCTCATCCGTCATCTCACGCCTTGCCGAGCGTGGTGTTCTTTCCATTGCTATTGCTTCAAGCGGGACTTCCAAGCCCCAAGTCAGCGAGGATGTTACAAAAGTCAGCAAAGACCTTCAGTCCCTATTCAGTCCTCTCAATGCCAAGGACGGCGATACTGGTCTACCCACCCCTGATGCAGCCGTGACTTGGTGGAATATGCAGAGCATCACAACCAGGACTTGGGTGCCCACCCATTACGATCCCACTAGCCAGCAGCACATTGAAGGGACGCGACAATACAGCGCCAATACCTCCTTCACTGTCAAGTTCAAGAACTTTACAAAGCTGAGCGACATTGCGACAGATCTTGCCGCTCAACCTTTGGTTACTGTGAACGCCGTGACGTGGGGTCTCACCGATTCAACACGTGATGCGCTCGCAGTCGAAAACAGGAAGAAGGCCGTTGCTAATGCAATGGAGAAAGCCAAAGATTACGCCACTGCAGCAAATGGAGCGCATGCGGTTGTCAAGGCAGTAGATATTGAGGAGGAGAGCGATGGGAGCGAGTCTGGGTATAGGCGCGTTATGTCGCAGGAGCTAACGTCGGGTGGTGTAATGCCGCAAATGGCTCAAGCTCCTGCTCAGAGGGGCGGCACGGGTGTGCAGGGCGGTTTGAGCTTCACGCCGCAGGATGTAGATTTGCGCGCAGAGGTAAGGGTGAAATTTGTAGTTGAATGAGCCAGGGATGAAGGAAGGCTGTGCATTTTCGAGCTGTTAGGTAGCATTGCCCCTTCAACAACAAAGAGTACCTCCAACGCTTGGCAACGATTAAGTTCGTCCAGGTCGAGTTTCGTGACTTTCGTCAAATGTTACCATTGGTGTTCATCGGGATCGTCTCGTTTGAGCAAAACCACAAAAATAGTTTCAGTCAAAGCTTGCCTCTAAAGGAATATATGCGACGAAGTTGCACATCATTCTCAAGCCCAAGGAGTCGATGCTCCCAGCACGCTGGCCTTGCAGTAGCGAGCAAGGGCCAGAAGTCGGTAAATTGATGGCCCTGGTTGTCACTTTCGCTGTCCAGCGAATGGTGAGGGTCTGGGGAAGAAGAATTACATTTTTGCTCCTATTCCCCAGAATATTTACGCTAACACTACTTCGCTTATTCACGCTGAGGCTTTTTAGGCTTCGTGGTCATGTCCATTAGATCAAATAAAACAAGCCCCAGTCAAGGTAGACTTCGCAACAGGGCAGGATTTGTGCTGAAATAAAGACAATATATTCTAAATTGTGATTAGCAATGCAAGAGTCCGTTCCCCAAATTGGGGGGAAGTACTGTGCTTATGGAAGGAAATATTGCACTTGTGAAGATATTGTACTTGTGGAAACAATGTGGACATACCACCAAAAATATATAGATTTTGAATCGAAGGCTTTACTGTTTGTTGTCCGCTCTTCCATCCACCAAGAAGCCTACTTCCTTTGCTGATCGAGTCTATCTCATCCTCGCTGACCGTCTCTATCCAAATCCATTTGTCCTCCCACGCGGGTGACAACACCATAAGTCCTATGGTATTCATGGAAGAAAGCTTCATAGCGGTGGTAATCAATCGCACGGATCAACAGAGTGCATAAATGAGCATTTGTACTAAGCAATGTAAAGTCCCCAGTCTATATCTAATTACGAGGATGATTATCAGGACACCGCTAAGAAAATGTCGAGACATGCAAGTAAGCAATCAAATGGTATCTCACTGCTCTTCAACTGATCATTGTCAAATAATCTTCGTTGAGAAATATCCGGTCCCTCCAGCTGACCGCCAAACCTACCACATACTACCTAGTATGGCCCAGAGGAACTTCGGTAGTGCTCGTCCAAAGCTTTTCCCTCGTTCTTATCAATCCCCCTCAAAACGCTGGACTGACAGCCTCGAATCGGACCCCGTAAATCACTAATCCAATCATCGAACGACATGTTCTTCGCCTGTGTTCTCGAACTTCTATGCAGGAGGGAACTGTATTGGTGGAGGTTGCTGTCCAGGCTCTACGGGTGGAAACGGTTCGGCAGGTTGGAACGGCTCTTGGGGCTGTTGGACGGGCTGTTGAATGGGCTGTTGGATGGGTTGCTGCATAAGCTGCTGGCCAGGCTGTTGGATAGGCAGTTGATTAGGGTCAGGAGCCGGGAAAAACTGTGGTTGGGGGAGCTGTTGCTGTGCTTGTGCATCAGCAGCCTCTTTCATCGCGATCTGCTTGGCTTTCTCTTCTGGGGAAAGAAGTTCAAAAGCAGCCACGTCGGCGTCCCATTTCTTGACGCATTCGGGGTCCCAATTGCATCTTTCGACTTCTCCATACGCCGGGTGTTTGAATCGAGGATGGTTCGTCGGCCAACCAGAAGCATGATAGTGGTGTTTGACAAGAGCCGTCCGAGCATTGTGGTTTCCCGAGTCCGAATGGCCTTGACCAGCAGCAAACGCTTCCACGGTCAGGACCAAGACGCCACTAACAAGCTTGGACTCTGCCATGTTGTGGAAAGTACTCCAAGTGACGGATGAGCCGGCCCGCCGACTCATCTCCTCCAGGACTGCCTCCGTGAAGGCTGAAGGACCCGTGCCACTAATAACCTCATCAAAGTCTAGCACAATATCGGAGATTGCAACATTCTGTTTTTCTGCTACTTCATTGAGCCAACGAAGAATGTTGTCAACGAGTGTCAACATGACTGGAAGCCTTGGTTTACACATAAAGGTCCATTGGCAAAAGGACTGCGACTTCTTGCCGAGAACGGAATGCTGATTGAATTCAGGCTGGTCAATCTCGACGCCAATGACCATGTCTACATCAGCTTCATCGTATCGATCAGGAATGAATCTTTCAACAGGCTTGAGAGCCTCGACGTCAATGTCGGCATAGACTCCACCTTCCACATACATAACGAGGTAACGCAAAAGATCGGCCTTGATGATTTTCGCGTTGATGGATCGGTACGTGTCCACGATGTCGAGTCGGTTCAATCCGGTCGGACCAAAATGGGTTTCTACATATTGAAGGTCGTTGTCGTCTGTCAAGACTTCGTACCTGTGGCCTGGATTCTTTGAAGTCCATGTCCGAGCAGTCGTCGAGTCTCGTTCCTCGAAACCAAGCGGCCCAATCTTCCATGTCTGCCAGATTTTCTTAGGGAATTTGGTGGCTGTTGATGGAGTGGAATGGTAGGCCGTGTCACGCTTCACTTTGTGGGCGTGTTTCACCGATGACACGAGCAAATCAGCATTTAAAAGAAAGACGACCAACACAATGCATGCGATATAGGCAGGCAGAACTCTTCGAATTTGTTTCGGAAGCCGATTTCTGAATTGCGATGTTGTTGTATGCATCCTTGCGTCGGTCGCGGCCTCTCCAGAGACGAAAGGATCTCGGGGGCAGCTCCAATGGATAAAGGATGCATATTGAGCTTATACACGAAGCTTTGACGCCCTCCAATAATCAATTTCCAGATCTACCTCGCAGAAATTCCGGCTCGTGCTATCTCGACTGCATACAAGAGACTAGGATCGAGGATAAAAGGAGGCGCCGAGGTCGACCTGGGACGCTAGACGGGAGTGTGACGTACGTCGATCGACCGTTAGGAGTCAATTCAACGCTCTCTGCAACTTTGATAAGAGAAGTCGTGGACCTCGTTGTACGAATCTCAGCCATTTCACAATATTGCAGGAGACTAGCGGGGAGCGGGGAATGGCGCTAATGCAAATACAGGGCAGCTCCCGGGCCTGAACAGGCTTAGTCAGGTCCTCAAGACTGGATCGCCGCCATTGCCGACCTGCCTACGCACCTAAGCCGCCACCTACCTAGGTACATGTATACCCAGTTCTTAACATATGACAGTACTTCTACCTCGGAAAAAAGGCTAATCGACAAACCCTTCCATGTGACATCCGTAGGTGACTACCCAATTGAGTCGACGCTCCGAGCCCTACCCTTACTGCAGTGATAGAGTTGTCTTTTCCCTCCAATGGATATTGACCTCGGAGATGATCGCCTTGGAGCAAAGGTGGTGCTTGTGAAAGATGGCGACGATCCACTAAGGCCAAGGACGGCGTTGCTCACATTCACAATTGCTTACTAGGAAAAGCTGGCTGAATGAATTTGACATCTCATCCGCACCACTCGCTTTCGACCTCTCTCTTAGAGGTTCGCCCGTGTGCAGTTCTAAACTTCAAGCCACGCCGGATATCTCGTACATGTCTACAAGATTGAAAGAATCTTTCAGATTGTAGACGACGCCAGATTTCCTACAAATGCCTCCGATACATGAAGGTCTTCTGGAGCAGGGATTCTGGGAAGACGTGAAGACTGATGTCGAGCCACCAGTGAAAGCTGCTTCGACAAAATGGAGCGTCAAAATATCACGGCCATCATTCTTTGCCAAAGCAGCTTCGTCGCGGAAGCCGCTCAGACGCACGGCATACCTTGATGGCTTGAGAGGATTCGCGGCTTTTTTGGTATACTGGCACCATCATCAATTGTGGGCTCACGACGCGACCAACAACAACCAAATCTTCGAGAACAATTTTGGCTACGACAAGCACTATCATTTTGCCTGTTTGCCTGGCATACGAACCTTTTTCACGGGCGGTCATTACGCAGTAACCACTTTCTTTGTCATTTCAGGATATGTCCTATCTGCGAAACCACTGTCATTAATCCAGGCTGGCGAATATCAAAAGCTCGGAGACAATCTGGCTTCTGCTGCATTCAGACGGTGGCCACGACTTTACATCCCCCTCATTGGCACCACCTTCCTCTATATGGCAGCCTGGCACGCTTTTGGATTTCGGGCAGCAGCCGCGGAGGTGCAATCGAGCTTTCGCGCCGAGCTGTGGAGCTGGTATTCGGAGTTCAAGAACTTCAGCTTTGTGTACCGGATCGGCGGCGAACCTTGGTTCACGTACAATTTCCATTCCTGGTCCATTCCCGTCGAGTTCAAAGGCTCCATGATCATCTACGTTGCACTTTCCGCACTCTCGAGATGCACAAGAAATGCTCGGCTATGGGCTCATCTAGGGCTCATCTTCTACTTCATGTACATCGCGGATGGCTGGTACTGTGCTCTCTTTGTTTCCGGCATGCTCATTAGCGACCTCGATTTACTCGCTCAAAACAACTCCTTGCCCCGGTTCTTTTCGAGGCTAGAGCCATTCAAAGAGCTCATCTTTTTCCACCTATTCATTGTCAGCATATATCTCGGAGGGGTGCCATCTCAGAATATCGACCTCAACGTACTAAGAGCCTCCCGAGGATGGTACTACCTATCCTTCCTAAAACCGCAAGCCGTCTTCGACTACAAATGGTTTTACCTATTCTGGGCCGCATCATTCCTGGTGGCTTCGATCCCACGTCTCCCGTGGCTCAAGAGTTTCTTCGAAACGCCATTTTGCCAGTACCTTGGCCGTATTTCTTTTTCCTTGTACCTAGTCCATGGCCCAGTCCTCTGGACAATCGGCGATAGGATTTATGCTGCAGCAGGGTGGTACAAAGAAACACACATGGACAAAATACCAGACTGGGTCAACGTATTTCCCATGCCTAAGGTCGGTCCATTGGGTTTGGAGTTGAGCTTCCTGATCCCACATCTGGTTCTCCTGCCAACTACACTCTGGCTATCAGAGGTAGTCACTCGGCTATTCGACGAACCTAGCTTGAAGTTTTCGCAATGGGCGTACTCGAAGATGCTACCACAACAGGGAAATCATGAGGCTTTAAGGAAATGACATCCTGACGATGCTAGAGGGGGCGTTTTTGGCATTACCCAGTAGTTTACCTGAGATTTGATAAACCTAATAACGTTGAATACACAAGCCTAGAGGACGCATTGTCACCATATTCTTCCATCCCACCGCCAATTCCTATCAATGCCCACATTGGAATTCTTGTCTGTGAAATGAAAACGAAATCACTTGTCTAACCATCTTTGGTAAACGCCGAGGGAGACCAGGTCGGCAAGCCACACGCCTGCAGGCAAGAGCGCCAACGGCGACACGATTACACCAGTGCGGAGAAGCTCGAATTTCAACGAATGACCCAGTAAAACCCTAAATGACTTAGTGGAAGGCGGGGGACATTGCATTAGGTACGATGCATGTGAAAGCAACCCCCTGTTCTGCTAGCTACCCAGTCGCCGATGCATGATCCTGGACCCAGCATCAAGGCTTGATGCGCTGCTCAAGGATCTGACATCACGCTTGGCATGTGTGCTTTTCATAAACAGACTAATGGTATCCTCCTTCGAGACAAATTGTGCCTGCGATTTTTGAGTTTCGAGCAAGCGAACGATTCAGGTATGTTGGTCAGAGAATGGAAACGTCTTCTGCTTCTTATCGGCCCTTTCCTAATATTCATCTTCATCGCATTCCAATTCTACGATGGAAGCGCTGTCGAATTCTCTACCCGCTTCAGCGCTTGGATCGAGGGCGCTTTGTATCCAACTTCAGATGACTACCAAATCGTACCGTCCAATCCGCATCCAACACCTCCAGAAAAGAAGCCATCGTTTACCAATTTCAACGAGGCTTTTGACAAGGCGGATACACATCATGAGGTTTTCTCGGTTTCAACCGCCGACAGGAAGTATTTCATGATCAAATTTGGCGACCAGGAGGCTATGAATCCCAACATTATACCTCACCCGACCCTGGAAGAAACCTGGATCATCGTCGCACAACAACAAAGGAGCGCCATGAAGACTACTGTGTGGTTTGCTGAGCTGGTATGTAATGCTGCCTTCAAGAACGGCGTGCTAGAGTGCATTTTCCCGCCCACAATACTGCCTATAGCAGCAACGTCGGGCGATAAGTGTGAGGGCGATCTGGCCTACTTTGCTCTTAATGTTGGACCACATGATGCGCGGGTATTCTATGGTCCGAAGACACCGTATGCGCTGTACGGATCCAATTCCATGTTCACTTGTTTTGGGCAATGGATGCAAGACTTTAGAACGTTAGTCGATTGGGGGTTTGAGATGTTTCTCCAAGAAGACTTCAGACAAGCAACGGAGCTGCAGAGACCCCTACCTTACAGATCTGTCGAAAAGAATTGGTTTCCATTCTGGGATAATCACGGACAGATCTATGCGCATTACGACATTTCGCCGAAACGCGTTTTTGCCAAGCTGGAGCACGATGGCTCAGTCGGACCGGATCTCGCGCCAAAAGCTGCAGCTAAAGACGAGAAGTGCATGGCAAAATATATGCCCAAACTTGCCCCAGAGTTGGAATCAATTCACCAAGCCACAAACTCTTTGTTAATTACACTCTGTAAACGCTCTGATCCATCGTGCGAGGCCAATGATTCCAACACATTCCTTTTCACTATTTTCCAGCACAAGAGTTATTATTCTTTCCACAGCGAGTACGAGCCATACGCCATGCTCTTCCAGCAATCAGCACCGTTTGAGGTTCATGCTATTTCGCAAAAGCCCATTTGGATCCACGGCCGGGGGAAGGAGGTGGTCGATCTGGCCTCCGCAACAGGCTCGCACCCACAAAGCCAGACAGAGATGTTTTACCTGACATCCATGAGTTGGAAGCAGCGTGGCCAGAAATACCATGGTCACATCGACGATGTACTTTTCATTGCTTTCGGGATCGAGGATGCTAAGACAGGTGGGATCGACGTTGTTGCCGGTGATCTATTGGCAAACCTCGGTCTTTGCTCCAGCTAGTATCCTAATTTTCACAGCACCTATCTAAGGAATGACTAAGAGTCCAGGACCCCGAATCAGTCCCCTACTCTTGAGCCTTTTTGGCTTTTCGTCGATGGTCTGCGGTATGCATCTGCACTGGACTCGCCATCCACATAGCTCGCATATTCGTAACTCAACTCGTATCCACTCCTGCATTGCTTAGCTTGGACTTCTTGAATCCCAAAGCTTTCCGTCTTTGTGGGGTCTGTCAACCAAGTGCTCAAGCACCAATTGACCACGTCTGATGGTCACCGGGAAGAGACCCCAGGGACGTTACCGCAATCAGTGCAGGCAGCTGAGCAGTCGAATTTACCCAGAGCTCTAGAGATATGAACATCTTATGGAGGAAAGGCACCCTGTCAAAATTCAGGTTTCGATCCCAGTCCATGGTAGAGTGGTGACTGTATTCATCACTTGACATTGCAGCTAAGACCCAGGCTATCCAAGATAACGGCCAAGTCTTTGTGCAGGCATCATCTAGGTGTTCATTGATAGAAATCTTGTCTGGGCTCAGCTGATGAGTCCCGGCATTCACGATCTCGATACCATAATCCATGATGTTGCAGCTTCACGAAAACAAATGAGGTGTGGTTCGCTTCACCTGTGAATCGCTGATGGTAAAAGTTATAGCTTAATTCGGACGAGGAAAAAGTGCACGAGTTCGGGCTCGCGATGTTCAGGATTCCAATTTGGAAGAGCTTTAATTCTCTTACGGTTCTTAGAATAACGGATTTTGATACACCTGCAGCCAATGTAAAATAATTGACGTGGATACTCCGTACCACTGAGTGCACTTGTAACTCTCATTAGAGAGAACAGCCGGTAATTGGATCCGATCAGATACAAGGCATTTTTCCAGGCACGGTGTTTCCGGCTTTCGGCTGTGCTTTCGTAGGCAGGGGTTCCTCCCAGGTTCTTCGCATTAAGGACCAGGTCTACGGAATATTTGTTGAAAAATGCGAGCTCTTTCTCGGATATCACACTTAGCCAATGATTTAGCATTATTCCCAGATAAGCGGGCTCTCGGTAAAGCCTCAAGAGCTTCCAATAGAGCCGGATTGACTCCTGACCATAATATACTAAGTGCGTTAACATCATCAATCTGAAAACGTATTGCAAGCCACCTTGCGAGTGCAAAGCCGATACCTGGAAGCACTATAGTCAATTCTACCGTTCTATACACCGGCGTACAGCCATCGCCGGCCAGTTTCGACGCAAAGGGCCAAGAAATTTGAGGCATTCATTACAATCAGCGAGGGTGGCAACTTGGAGCCTGTCAATATCCCACAACACTTCGTACAGAAAATGCTTCTGAAGAGAATGGGATAGCTAACCATTTTGCGTAAAAGCACAAACATGTGCACATGGTCAGGTAACGCTCAGGCAAATCTGTAATTTGAGTTGGTGGTTCGAAAGTGAGCATACTGTGCTGAAAGGCAACTAATATTCCTACCACGTCTAGCCGCCCGAAGGGTCATGAATAGTCTCTTGAGGTTATCATCAAAAATTATGCCTTACATGGCAGTTGGTTGTCGATTCAGTAAGGCGCATTTTGTATGTGGTGATGAACAGATTATATACAAAACGACCAGAAAAAAGCTCTCTACAGCAGGACGGGTCAAGGTATCTCGACGGCTCGTAAACTTTCGGCAGCAACCAAGGGTTCATGTACGTACCACGCTATTCCAAAACCTGTCATTCGGCCATTATCGTCAATCATTATGAAACGTATACAATCCGTCGTTGTGTACAAACGGAGAACTGACAAATGCTGTCACCTAAAACCAGGGAACACGGCGACAAATGCTCTCCTGATGCCGCCCCGATGGTTGCGCGCTTCCTCGCGATCAACTTCCGTGACTGTCCCCAACGCTGTCTCCGCGTCTCCGCTCTCCATGACAGAAGCTCGACGACTCATCAGCATGAGGGCTCGCTGTCGGGCCCATTCCCTCCTACTGTGCGCTTGCATGAAGCTGTCCGTTCGCCTCTGTGACCCTGTTGTCGGTAAGTCCGGGGCTGATGTGTCGGGCGTGGTCGTCAAAGACACAGCAATATGCTGGGTTCCTGCATCGGTAGGCGCAAGCTGAGACCCAGATTGCGACTGGCGCGACTCGACTGTAGACGGTGTAGGCGCGGAGAAGATACGCCGACCAGCGGCGACTCGAGGGGCGCGGAATATGCGGATAGAGGGAATCGGGATTGAAATAGGAGAGACAACGCGATCCCGGTGCCGTGCGCCTGTCCCCGTCGTAAGGGGTGCCCCTAAACTGTTCGTATGGTCAGAAAGCCGTGTCGATCCGTAGGCTTGCTCCTGTCTTCTTCGGCGCTCCAAGCGCGCTTGTCGAACAATCTGAAGGCGGCGCTCGCGACGGACCATGGCGTTGGTGATTTTGGTGGGGCAGTAGCCGCTTGGCAGCACAGATGTCTTGCACATAGGGCAGAGGGAAGAGGTTTTGAGGAGAAAGTCGTCCACACAGTCGGGATGAAAGATATGATCACAGGGGAGAACGCGAATCGTGGTTTGGCCTGGTACGAAATCATCGAGGCAGATGGCGCAGGTTGGTTGTGAGAATCGAAATAGGTTTGCCGGTGGCGGGGAGGCCGGAAGGCGTACGTTGGCCGCATCACCCAACGATACTGTCGTAGGATTGGGGTTAGTCGACACGTACGCGGGTGGCAGAGTAGACAGCGACACGGTTGATGCCTGAACGTCTGTTGTGTCAGAATTGCGGCGGGGTAATGTGGATATCTCAAGCGATTTCTTCTCAGCATCATCTTGGGGCGGATCCAAGTCGGTAATGAACACGCGAGACTTCTCCAGCTGCGGACGAAATGGTGCTGTTTTTTCGTCGCTATTGTACAGCTGCAGTGGCAATTTGTCTAGTATCTCCTGGGGTACTGTGAGGCGTTTGACGATTCCGAGTTCTGCCAGATCGACTTCTCCATTGGCGATGCGGCGTCGTAGATTGGCTCGCCTTCGACGTTGAAACCAGTGCATTGCTAGTGACACGATTCCGACAAAAAATAGAAGGATACCCAAAACAATCAGAAGGAAGTTCCACAAACTTGGTAGCTTCGGCGCGTCATCTGAGCAAGTATCAGCCCGATCTCCGTCATCGTCTTGAGGTTACGTACCGACTCCAATATCTACAAAAAGTCTGAGTAGCGCGTTTGGGCTATATGCAGCAGACAGAGCATCGCCGTTGGGTACGGCGCTAATATTTCTCCCGGAGTATTTGGAAAGTGCAGCAACAGCTTCCGTTCCTTGCTCGCCTGGAATGGCATAAACCGGGAAGGGGATTTCAGACTTCCACTGTCCTCCATCGCCGAGCCCCCAGACGCCATTGTTCGCTGTCGGCGGAATGACTGTGCTATTATCGGGCAAGTAGAAGACGAAGGCTGCGGCGCCGTCTATTTTAGCTTGAGCCATGTAAGCCAGCACACACTCAGCAGAGAGCCAGGGCGCAACCGCGACGAAGCTGTAGGAATCTGGTACGCCTCCATTATTTGCAGTGTCCACACCGGTGAAGGCGCTCGACCTATTCTGGCAGGCGGCATTTCGTTGAGTGAGGTCGGGCAGATAGAGGAAGCCCTCGACGTCCTCGGGAGACTGCCCGCTCGTCGAGAGAGTGCGAATATTACCAGATAACGAGTTGTGGTAGGATAGAGTCAACTTGTCGCCGAGGCACAGTCAGTAACGAGTCATAAGGAAATGGTGAGACAGCTACTGACGTTAACAGGTTGAGCGTCAATTACACCATCGTTTAGTTGTGGATCCGGTATGACGCGGGTAAGGATGTTCAGGGAATCAGCACCTATGTACAAGTGAGTAAATCTATGCATCCCTACTGCGATACTTGGTCCACGTCAAGCCTTACTCATGGCAAGCTCATTGAGCAGAGCCTGGCAATCTTTTAATTCACGATGGACAGCTTTCCTAGGTAATCGAAGCACAATGTATCAGAAGGAGCAGGCATCAAGGTCGACGACAAAGGGGCTGACTCGCACGAGGGGCAGGACGTAAGGACGGAAGAGATGAGAAAAGATGGAGAATAATGGAAGCGTAGGGACGCAGTTTGAGACAGGAGATGGGTACGTCGAGAAGGTGGGGTGTGGCCGTGGGTGGTTGCGTACCAGCCACCACAGCCCCCCTCCCCCCAGTGCCCCTTCTCCCTGCCCCCACCTTTCGGGCAGCCGCTTGCAAGGGTTAAGACTGGTTACCTAAGGAAGCGCTCCGGATAATCCTCGGACTTGACATCAAATTCCCAAGCCGGGCACCACCTTCACCGCGAACACAGCTGTCGTCGTCATATCATACTTTCTCTCCATTTTTGATATGTTGAAATGTCCAGCTGCATCCCTGTAGTGCTATCGTTCTCACCGAACCCATCTCCTCTCTCTACCAGCACCTGTCAACAACGGCCCCGTTGCCCTTATTCGAGTTGACGGTTACATTTCCTGCTTGCGTTGCTACTTTTCCGGGAATTCTGTATAAGCCAGCTTCTGCGCAAATCTCAGCATGCCGCCAGTGGGTGGCAAGGCGAAAGGCAAAGGCCAAAATCGCGATGGCCGGCGTTCAAGAAGTCGCAACACGACCCCCATCTCCAACAGCGGTAACGGGACATCGACGAGCGTTGAAAATGGCACTACGCCTTACCTTCACACTCCCAAAGCCCACTTAATGGTTCCGCCAAACATGACATTGGAAGAGATACTGGGCGGCAGCAACGGTGGTCCCGCAATACCAACAGCCACCGCTCTGAATGAGATGGCGGACCGCGTCAAGAACGAGTATCTACCTCACCTTAGGCACATAAATCAAGCTTGTGATAAGGGTATGCGACAATTGGCTGAGAGAAGAAAGGAACATGTTCTTATGGAACGGGAAAGAGCCGGGCGTGAAGTTGAAGAAAGAAGGCACAAGTTGAAGAAGCTGAATAAGAAGAATGACAAAACTGAAGAGCGGCCTCTTGCCGTCGGTGCGCACGGCGTCGCAAGGCAAGACGGAGTTGATGTACACAAAGGTTTGTCTGAGACTATCTTTTCCCTCACTTGCCCCGCTTTTGTGAATTTCAGTTTTTGCTCTTCTCTACATCACATGAACGTGCCCATATCTCCAAAGCTCCTACGTCTGAATCTTTGGCAAGCGTTGCATATCTTCTGCAGAATCCCTGCTACGCGTCATCTCAAAGCTTTATGGATTATCCTCAACGCCCACACACCCCATTGTACCGACGTGGCGTAAGTGGTCGAAATGGCCGTCAGCGAATCGGCACTTTGTTACGAATTCCGGCCAGAATACAAACCACAAGGCCTGCCGATGACAATACCGAAAAATTCGTAGCTGACATAAGTACAACTGAAGTTGGCATTCAAGCCACGACTACAGGCTGTATGCTCTCCTTTTAAGCCTTTCGTTTGACTTCTCGTCCACAGCCTTGCCTATTACCTCTCTTCGGACTTGAAAGGTCTTTGAATTTGTGCGCTGAGTTCTATCTTAACAGATGCGTCTTCTTCCCTTTCCCCGACTTCTTCCCCGAGTACAGCACCTGCGACCACTACTGCCAATGGACGAGCAGCTCGGGATGATGATTCGTCAAGTAGCTCCGAAGAACCGCACCAACCGCCTCCTGCCAAACCCATACAACAATATCCCACCTTTGGACCCGATCCGACCAAATTCGACGACCCCACAGTTTATGAAATCCGCGAGATCTATGGAGGAATACCCGAACGAGAGAAAAAAGAGATTCTGAATGTAGCTCATTACCCCTCGTCTGATCTCCACGATCTTACATGTGGTACACCTCCGGACAAAGATTTCAGCAACGCCAAGCCCCAGAACCAGACGAGTTTTGATGCCTTCCTCAAGTACCAAGAACCATATACGCGTCCCCTTACGGAAGAAGATCTTGCCTTTCTGAGAGAACGTGGAGACCGCATACAGCCATTCATCATGCCCAGGCGTGGGCCGCGACACCACAAGGAAATCTGGGCGGAAGAGGATGGGGCTATGGTGATTGATGGCACCGAAGCTGTGAAGCAATCTCAGAACGAAGCTCGAGGCAGCATAGAGGACATGAATGATGAACTCGCCGAAACAAGTGAGATTTCCACCGGTCCTATGGTTTCCCGCTTGATTCAAATGATACGGCCGCAGCCTCTTGACGCGGCGCTGCCCAATGGAGAACCATCTACCAACGGAACCGCGAATGGTGATGTTAATGGTGAAGGAGAAAACAACGTGAACGCGGACGAGAATAACCGCCCCGCAACTTTCTTGCCCGAGTTTGGCCAAGCTGGGTATAAGCCTCCCAACCCAGCGACACCAAATCTCGATTACTCCGATATGGAGATACGAGTAAAACAAGAATTGCAGTACATTGGCTTCCTTCCATCATCTACCAACAATCCTGCACCAGCTGACTTTGATGCTCATTACGACGATGAAGTCGCTGCGCGCTTACGATATTTGCAGAATGAGCTCAGATGGGTGTCGCAGGTGAACGGGGCAAGGAAGGCAAGGATACTAGAACTGACCGAGGAAAGAATGGCACAACAGGAGTACAGCACTATTGCCGATGATCTCGACAATCAACTCAATCAAGCCTATCTCAAGCGCAACCGCAATATCGGCAAAGGCGGCAAGAACAAGAACAAGCGTCCAGGCGCCGGTGGCACAGGCGGCGGAAGTCATGTGGCGGTGCCGACGGCAGGACTCAATCGTGCCGCGGTGGGAGACAGTATTAGGAACCTGATGGATCGAAAGGCCCAATGGAATGGGATCATTGGACCGGTAGTGAAGAACGGCCAGACAAGCATACCCAGTGAGACTATATTCGACGAAGAGAGCATGAAGACGTTGGGAACGCGGGAGATAGAGAGTTGGAATGAGGCAGAAGAGTAGCTCCACTCTCTCGCCAAGCAGCGCTGCTAGCGGGGTTTCACGAAGTAATGCGTTTCTGAGCGAAGCATCCCTGGTGTCGTGGTTTTGTCTACCTGTGGATAAATCGAATGGCTGTCCTCGCGGAGGCGGAAGGTTTCTTGCTCTACATGGCTCAGCTTTGGGCATCATGATGTCCTCTCTGGCCGTGAGATGACTTGAACCTATTACCAAAGGTTGTAGCTCTAACCTCGTATCCTACAGCCGATGGGCGATTGCATACAATCATCAATCTTCACTGAAAAGGTGCTCTCGCGTGCTAGAATGCTTATTTGTTAACCAGGAACTTGGCATTGGTCTCCAGTCGTTGTACTTGGTCCCTCAAGTTAGTACTCTTCCCTTGCAAACTCCACGCCACACATGTTTTTATGACTCTTCGTCCCTCTGGCTCCGTCACAACCCAATGCCCGCCCTTGGGCAAGAGGATTACCTGGCTCCCTTCTGCCTCCAAATAAGCTCCCATACCCTCTAAGCAAACCAGTTTCTCTAAGGCGGCATCCTTGGCTCCCCATATAATCGTGCACGGCGCCTTCAGTGCACCTGCTGGCCCGTCTTGAAAGAGGCCTCCGCCAAAGCCAGATGTCGATTTACGCCTCACGGACGAGGAATTACGAGAAGAAGTCTCGAGATTTTGTAGAAACGCCAGAGTATGGATAGACTTGGACCAATGGCGGGTGAGGAGACCTTCGCGGTAAAGGCGTATCTTCTCCTGGAAGCCGCCGTCGACTCGCCGAGCTCTTACACGGACAGAGGACCCATACGTCGATCCATGCTCAGTCTCTGTACGGCAGTCCGCGATGCCGGGACCAAGAGAGCTAGCGAACGCGGAGGCGGATGCTGGAGTCGAGAAGGGGGATTGGTGGTTTGAAGAAGCGTGGCAGTGGGCTTTGTGAAGGAACCAAAAGTTACCCAGACGTCCGTAGATGCCTGGTAAGGGCGTTGGCAGTTGAAAAATGAAAATGTAGTGAGACATGAGAAGTTGGCGCAGGATAGGGAGGATGGTGTAGAAAGCAGTGAACAGAAGGCGCGAATCATGTCGGATATTTTTTGGAGAGGATCGCAGACGGTGGAGCCAGGTCTTGGCCATTTTTACAGCGGAAGAGCAGCGATCAGTGATATTGGCCTGGGCAAGCGCGGGCTAGAGACGAACGAATCAGCTTGATAGAGTAATCAGGAGGTTGAATCATCCATGAGGATCTTACTAGCACTGAATTGCTGAGGATGAAATGATCAGCGAGTTGAGGCGCCTCCGCGGCGATTCGAAAGGCAACAGCTGCACCCCAGTCATGTCCAACAATCAGAACTTGGTTTTCTGGGTTAATGTCTGGTAGATATTTCTCCCTCATTGCTATAACGAAATCTACAACAGACCCGAGGAAGGTGTCCGGGCCATAGCTCTGCAAACTATCGCTGCCACCGTGACCAGGCAAATCCAAGGCAACTATCCAAGCGTCTACAGCTCCGTCCAAAACATCGAAGTATTCTCTCCATAGGGCCCAAGAATCGGGGAAGCCATGGAGGAAGATGATTACATTTCTGGATGGCAAGTCCGTGTTCGGTGCGTTTCCGAGTGAGCGACGCTCCACGTAGTGAAGCTTCGTGCCATTCTGGAGTTCAAGGAAACAATGGATGCCGTATTTTGTGGATGCCAGATTCCACAAGTCATCTCGTGCTAAGAGATTCCATCAGCTTTCTGCTATTCCAGTGACGCCCTTGCAAATTATACCGTTTGCAAGCGCCGCCGCGGCGTTTTGCGAGCGGCGTTTGAAGAGGGACCCGTCAAAAACGATCATTGCAAAAGTCACAGCCAAGCTGAGGAAACCCCACAGGAGAGCAAATAATTTCCAGAGTAATTGAGGGAGTGTGCTCGCCATGTTGGCGTGTATTTCTTGACTGATACCAATTAATGCTCTAAGCAAAGAGCTTCCAGGAAATACGTTCAGAGGGGCCTACCCAAAGACGACAACTCGTATGCGGAATCCACGATCACTAAGGGTAAAGAATGTTATCACTGAAGCTAGCCTGGAGCTATTTTGTTACATAAATTAGGTCTTAATTAAAGCTTTCTTCATCAATCGTGAACGATTGTTCATTTGACACTTCAAAGTCTGCTGCAGTAGCTTGAGGTGTAAGTGCACGAATCTATCTTACAGCTTCAGACACAGGCATTAGTTGGCGACAAGCACTACAACCTGATAGGTATACCAAAACACCATGCAAATGCTCGCTCCCGCCAACGATTTCTATCTCGTGTACGAACCTAAACAAATCATACAGATGCCGGGCTTGTGTTTCCTCCGCTACCCGGCATAGCCTATTGTGGCTCGGTTGTCGTCGACAAGTCGCGCGTACCTTCACAGCGTTAGCAAGGCTTAGTTGCACAGTAGAGAGAACGGATGGCTCACTCAAGGAGAAGGCGAAAGAAGTAGACTTCAAAATCCTCATTCCGAAGCGCTTTTTGCGCCCAGGTCCTCCCCTGTTCAGCCATTCTCGGGGCCTGGAGCTTGCCCTCAGGTTCACCGGAAAAGTATCGCACAATCTCCAACCATTCGCCTCCTTTCAGCGAGAGCGGAATATAGTGAACCCAAGGTTTCAGCCAATCGGTGTGCCACTCCTGGAAGATGGACATCTTATAGACCAGGCTGTGACTGCGGAGAAAAGCATAGAAGCGTCCGCTGAAGGCATTGCCATCCATATCGAGAAGATACTTGTATTTCCAGGCATCTTGCTGGTCAACTTCAGGTGCAGGATCGAAGAATGCTCGTTGGGCGTCGCAGTCCTCAGGGTCACACTGGCCGATATGGGAGAAGTTGACGTCAATGATTTCCTTGTAGTCATTACGCGATACCTCGCGCGGCTGCCAATTCGGTTCCTGTTCAGCGCCTTGATTGACCAGAATCTTGGCCTGGTTCCCTGCATTGATGCGCGACACAAACTGTTGGCGGTGCTGCCGTCTCCAGCCGCCACTCCTACTGAAGCCACCCGTTGTCGAGCCCCTCCACCATAATTTGTCTTCTTTGAGCTGCCATTCCATATCTTTCTTGTCGTTATAACTAACTTTGCCATACCAATACCAGGGGCTTGGATAGAGGATATCTTGAAAGCTGCTGACCTTGCTCTGAGAGAAGACGGGAAAGAGGTCATGAATGATGTTGAAGGCATTGGGCCGGTCAAAGAACCCATATGTCTCCCGGAGCGAAGGAGTCAAGCAGACGTCTGAGAAGGCGGTATGGTTGTAAATGAAGCCTAGATCACCCAAAGCATACGCGGTGATGTTGTCTTTTTGGAATTCATCGATATCCTTCCGTGCGGGACTGTCAAGTGGACATGAGAGTTTCGAAGGCGTCCAAGTCGGTTGATGTGCGTAGACATTGAATTTTGTGGTCTTGACTTCGTCAATCCGTTTCCCGTCATTGACATCCTTGGGTCTGGGCGAGAAAGCATTCTTCGGCCGCTGGTTCTCGTATGCTACTGGCATGTCGACATCTGTCGCTTGCGCTACCAATCTTGACAATTCTTCGGATGGCACGACGACGCGTGGCTCATCGTGCATATTGAACGGCAGATCCATGTCTGGTAGGTGCGGGACAAAATCCTTGGTCATGCCCGTGAGAGCTTCCCTGAGCCAGTCGGGCCCGCCAGCAATATTGGCTACCTGACCATTCCTCAATTGCAGCCCGGTCAAAAAGTTTGCGCCGAATCCTATAGCCTCTCTTACTCTTGACCTCAAAATGTGCGGTGGCAAGGCCCAGAAGGGCAAGAGGTTGTGGTAAATGGTGTCGTACTCATCAACGAGAACCACACCCTTGCGCTGGGCGAAATCAAACCACTTGTCAAAGTTTGGGGGAGGCGGGATTTTGTATCGGCGACGATACTCCTTCACTGCTTCGGGTAGATTTTTGGACTGTTTTGCCAGCATCTGCTCGAACTGAGCTTCGCCATTACGGACAAGTTGATCTACCGGATGTGACCTCGTGTCCAAGGCTTGTAGCGGGTCGAGGGACGGAGCAGAGGTTGATATTGCAGGACCCGGTTCCGGTTGCAAAGGAGGAGGGTGGGGGACGTATGGCTGTCGCAAATAAAGCAGGGAGATGATGGCAAGAAGGATGAGTGCCAAAAGAACAGTCGGCCGTTTTGACCGTCCCAGAATGCTACTCAACATGGGCGGCAGAAGTGTGGGAGATTCATTGGCCGAGATGAACGACACAGAAAGGTGGCATATGGCGACGCATAGTCGAAGAACTTGGCACCATGCAACTGAGCCAGACAAGAAGGAATTGTCACCGAGTTGGAGTCACCGGGAACGATCTGTGAGGAGATGGCACTGAAGTCAGGAGAGCGAGCGATCTGCTGGCATATCAAGGAGCGTATGGAGCACGGAGTATCTATCGGATGAATAGCGAATTGACTCGCGAGGACGCAGGGGCGCGCTTCGTGGTGCAAGGATTTATGGGTGCTGGGGTCCTTGGAAGCTGTGGCGAATGGCTTGTGGCTAGTTAAGTGGCGCCATCCGCGTGAGGTCTCCAATTCTCTCCCAACCTCGGGACACTCCATGATAAGCTGGCGGGAAGTCAACCGCTGAGTGGCTGGGCTGGGCGAGCATTTCAGGCAGTCTACGACCTCTGGCGGCAGTGAGCCGAGACGAGTGTCGCAGCCATTGAGTGGATATTAGGTATCCAAACTTCACGTCCTGTCAGACTTCGTGCCGAGGACCCACGGGCTCTGTGATGTGGTGTGGCTCATTGCTCAGGGTATTCCTCTGACGCCACTCTGCATGGGAGAGCTCCAGCATCATGATCAAGACTTCGACCCCTGCAATTGACAATGTGGGACGTGTCTCTCCCACTCTCTCGGGACCGCACCATCATGTGCGGGACCCATCGAATTATGGCCATTCCTCTAATTATATTCGGAGGGTCGAATGAATCTTCCGGGAGGGAAATGTCTTGATTGCTTGCCTGCCTCTTCCCCACCCCGCCTGCCCGCTCGAGCGTTCCCCCTCCTCGAGATAGTATCCCGCCCTACCAAGACCAACGCTTGCCATGGCTCGGTGAAAAGAGCTGAAGCAGTTCGTTTCCAAGAACGTCTGGCTCATCATGGCCATTGCTCAAGAGGATGCGTACTGCACGGTGGGTGCTTCGAACGTCCAAATGGAGAGACGTACTTTGGCTGACCTTGTCCCAGCTTTTGATGAGCGATGAATACTTGCCAGGCGAGCTGAAACGCTTCGAAGGATTAATTCCATGCTCATGCCAGAGGTGTAGGTGCTGCTGTCTTAGCACATTCGCTTCGAGATGCAGGTACCAAGAAGCAGCTCGCCGTTTTGGTCACGCTCGACAGTCTTTCTGCCGAGACTCTAGCAGAACTCAAAGTCTGGTCACCTACCCTCTCACGACCCCTTTCAACGCTCATTTTACGGTTTAGGTGCTCTACGACCATGTCATTCCCGTCGACAGGATTGCCAATCCCACTCCTGCGAACCTCTATTTGATGGGCAGAGGAGATCTATCGTTTGCCTTCACGAAGCTGGCGCTATGGCGTCAACATGGGTTCCGGAAGCTGGTGTATCTCGATTCCGACGTCGTAGCTCTAAGAGCGCCTGATGAGCTTTTCGGACTCGATGCCCCGTTTGCAGCGGCCCCTGACGTTGGCTGGCCGGATGCCTTCAACACTGGTGTCATGGTACTCAAGCCAAACATGGGCGATTACTGGGCACTGCAAACTATGGCATCGACCGGGGATAGTTTTGACGGGGCTGATCAAGGGCTATTGAACCAGTATTACCAACACAGGAATTGGCACCGCATAAGCTTCAATTACAATTGCACACCCAACGCTCAGTACCAATGGGAACCAGCATACAGATATTTCAAGAGCAGTATAAGTCTGGTGCATTTCATAGGAAAGAACAAGCCCTGGCTCCAAGGACGACAGCGCTCCAAAGATAGCTTCGGTACATACAGCGAGTTGTTGGCCAGATGGTGGGCAGTCTACGATAGGCATTACAAAACTCCAGTACGTTACTGCCTGCTACCATCAGCAATTGACTGATTGAATCTCTAGACTCTTCCGTACATGGCCGACCAATCTACACCTTCTACCAAGACTGTTCAACGACACGTTGCGGGCGAGGCAACGAGCAGTGACTTCGGCTACTTTGTTTCGGCATCTCACATGCCCGCTATAGCAGGGCAGACACCGGAGGCCGATGTAACAACGACTGAGCCGCCCTTCTCTGACCACGGAGAAAGGATAGACAATATCGATCAAGGGAAAGATGCACCCGTACCAACAGTTGAACAACGCCGATTCTCAGCCCCTCAGTCTGAATGGGATGCAACACGGTAGTCACGATTTAATCTTACCCCTGGCAGGCGTATCACTGATGGTTGTTTAGTATGCCTCCACCAGCAATCTCGAAACCAGAAGCGGCCAACTTTCCGGTAAAATCCTATGAGTTCAACGCAAGCAAAGAGCTCTTCCAACCTCCACAATCTTATCCCGAGCCTCCCAAAGACATGTGGTACGAAGTACCCAAGGAACCGCCTTCGCCTGCCGCAAAGCCAAAACCAATCTTTCCGTGGGAGGAGAGACCAGAAACTCTGAAGCCAACGCGCGTCTTTTCTGAAGATGTTGTGTCCGTGCCAGAGCCCACTCCTCCCATGACCGCCGGCACCGACGGTGATGAGCCTTCTCAGCCGGCGACTCCTGGTAATGACGAAACTGGCGCACCTGTGCCTTCCACTGTTGACGAACCTTTCGCTTCCTTCTCGCCCAAGAATATCAATGCATGGGACAATCATCCTGGTATTGACAACTACACTCGTGCCTTCGAAACGGCCATCTTTCGGCGGCTCGGTACCCGCCCACCCACCAATCCGTCCGATATTATTACCACGCTTGCACCTGACAGTGCCGCGCCCGACTCTGCCGAGCCTGCCCAGAAAATTCTATCTCCAACACCGACACGTCGCCGGGAAAGCCTCATTCTGACGGACTTTCCATCGGCCATCGAACGTCCCAGTCTTCCCGTCACACCGATGCCTATCCGCAGACCAACTTTTTGGGGCGAAGAACGCAATGAGCAAGGCCAGCTGCCGGGCGCCGAAGGGGTTCCTGACCAAGCAGATTGGGATCCGAGCCAGCAGCTCGAGAACCTTCGGAAACAAAGCTTGGTCACGGCTGAAGAAGCATCGCACCGACTGGATCAACAGATCCAGAAGGATATCCCAAAGCGGGACTTGCCTCGAAGCAGTGCACCGGTTCCAGCGTCGAGCACGAGAAGTGAAAAGACGATTGTGCCACCATTGAGCGGTGGTGGAAGCCCGCATGGGCTAACTCCATCGATGTCGGACCCAGTATTTGGGCGTGTCGATTTCGAAGCTCCGGCGGTGGGCGAGTCACAAGCTGATAATTACATCGCATCTACATCCTCCAGTGCGGTTGAGCCGACAGAAAGCTAGCAATGCTTGCATTCACGCATTCCATCTTCAGTAATCATAATATCATTCCTACGAGGTTTCGTATTCTTTCAAAACACTACGGACGATTGAAGGTGGTTGTTTCGAGTGATTCGTCATCCGCATTTTGTTAAACATTAGTTTGAGACTGGCACGGAACTGATTACGTTTTTTCTCAACCTTTGCCACACTTCTATCTGCATTACTTGTCCATGGATCAAGTCATCGTTCCAAAACTTTTTTGAGTTGTTGAAATATGTAAATATTGGGTATCATCTACGCCGCGTACATAGCGCCCACTCAACATTCGATTCTTGACCATATTTCCTCCCGGCCCGAGACACCTCGAAATCAATAGGCGTAAGCGATGGCGTGAAAGACCTCCGAAATCATGCATCTAGGAAATGTAGACGGTGTGCAGGGCTTTGTTGGTCTCATTTCCCATTGACGCGTCTCCACGCTTCCTCTTCCAGCTGCTGCAGGCCCTTCCCCGCCTCTCCCGCCCACTTCTTGGCCGTATCCCATAAGCTGTTTTCGCTCTCCCCAGCTCCGTCGTCGCCTCCACCCCCACCACCACCGCCAAACCCCTGGGTCCCACCAGCAGCCCCGCCGATACCACCATTCGCCTCTCTCTGGGCCGCACTCATCACGTCAGCATACGGGTTTTGCACATACCCAGGAGGATGCTCAGGACTAATGCCCGGTTCGCCCTGGCCCTGCGCCGATGCGACGGCGGGCGGCACCCCGTCCCCCTTGCTTTGGCTCGATCCGGCGCCGTACTGTCCGCCATAAGACAGCGTGGTTGCAGCTGCTGTGGTGGTGGAACGCGTCGGCGCTGCGTTCTGAGAAGGCGCCGGGATCGAGAATTGAGGCGGCGGTTCTGGAGGCGCTTCGGTGGTCGAGGAGGACGGCGCCGCCGTGACGGCTGTCGAGTCCAACGCAGACGCGGTTTGTGGCGCATCTCCGGCACGAGGTGGAGGTGGGACGTGGCTATTCTGTGATGCCGTTACGGGTGCCCTGGCGTCTGGAACAGGTACGGGGCCCGGTTGGGGAGGAGGAGGTGCGTCGTTTGTCGACGGAGTTGTCCGCGTTGGCTCTGGTTGTCCTGCGGTTGTATGGACGTGGGGAGCGCTGGATGTGACGGCCCCAGTTGGAGCTGGAACCGGAGCTGCACCTGGAGCCGGTGGTGCGTAGCGGTTCTCATTGGCGTTGGCTGTGGTGTTCGAAGCTGAATTGCTGGAAGGCTGGGTGCTGGTTCCTGTAGGAGGAGCTGTTTGAGGCTCTGCATCTTCGGCTTTGGCAGGGTTGATTGGCCGATCGGAGAATATTCGTACTGGTGGCATGATTCTGATTCGGGATGAGCTTGGAACAGCAGCTCCTGGAGAGAGGTCGTTCTGTATATTGGATGACTTCGAGCCAAGGGATCAGTGAAGACTGCCTAATACATCCAGTGACGTCACTGAACACGTGACTGTGAAGCTGGAGACAACCTGCCAGGCCCGAGATGGGATGGGAGAAGGTACGAGAGCGTCAAGGTCACCATTCACTTTCACGAGCAATTGCCGTAGCACTCTGCCAAACTGTGGCGCCACCCAAGGTAGAGAAGAAAGAAAAAATTGGAATTCTAGGAAAAACATCTATGCAGCTATTTTGACCATGGCTCACCCTGCCGAAGATCATTCTATCGACAAAGTAGGCCCATGATAAGGCAGAAAAATCAAATAGGTAGAAACAAGCCGAATGCGCGCGAAAGACAGGAGACAAGTCGAAGTGGAGATGAGGGGCACGTGCAAGCGAAAGGTAGTACAGACTGGGGAAAAAGTTTGACCAGGCAATAGAGTACAGCAGAGTCCGTCTTCGTATCCTTATCCACCACCTGTAATTGTTGCTCCCACCCAGAACAAAATTGCACCAAAATGGCTTCAACTTGCCCTCGCCTCCAGCACCCAGCTTCACACTAAGAACCCATCTCCAATTACCTCACCACTATCCTTTCTATTACAGCTCTCCAGATTTAAGTCGAAAGGAGCCCGCTTAGCCGGAACCACCCTTGAACTTCTTGCCGAACATCAGGAGTTGGACTTGGTCGTAGATAGAAAGGACACCAGCTCCGGCGACACCACGGAGAATGTTGGCACCAGCACCCTTGAAGAGAGAGTAGACACCCTCCTTAGCCACAATCTGCTGTGCAGCGTCGAAGGAAGACTTATATTTGACGGCCTGAAGAATCAATTAGGACCGGGCCATGTACGACGGGCAATCAGACTGGACGTGTACTTACCTCACCAGACGTCATCATCATACGACGACGGATTGTATCAAGAGGATAAGAAGCGATACCGGCACCAGTAGTGACAGACCAACCGAGCAAGAACGAGGCCAGGAAGTTGCCCTCGAGAGGACCGACGAGGACAACAGGCTTGATCGAATCGTACATACCGAAGTAGAGACCGCGATAGACGATGATACCAGTGACGGAGGGCATGAAACCACGATAAAGACCAGCGATACCATCTGAAGCAAGCGTCTTCTTGTACACATCGACGAGACCGTTGAATTGACGCTCACCGCCCTTCTTGGCGTTCTTGGCATCGTTGGCGAGACGGGTACGGGCATAGTCGAGCGAGTAGACGAAGAGGAGAGAAGTAGCACCGGCAGCCTGTAGACAGATGAGCACCGTCGCCGACGCTGAAAGAAAGGAGAGAGAGACGTACACCACCAGAGGCGAGGTTACCGGCCATCCACCACCAGTATCCATCGCGTTCCTTCTTGAAGGCGAACATGGACTTGTAGGTATCGCGGAAGGCGAAGTTTAGGGCCTGGGTGGGGAAGTATCGGATGACGTTGGCAGTATTGCCTCTCCATAGCGACGCGAAGCCTTCGTCGGCCATCGTTCTTCGGAAGCAGTCCGTGATACCGGAGTATTTGCGGTCGAGACGACCCGTCTTGAGCATCTCATCCTAGATAGTGGCATAAAAGTGAGCAGCGCATTCGTGTCATAAGCCGGTATGACAGTGGTGTGCTTACTTGATTCTGGATGAGGAGCTTGACACGCTCGATGGGTGCGGCGGCGGTCTTTGAGACAGCGGCGGAAACACCGCCCACTGTAGATAAGACGTTAGCCACTTCAGAGTTTCGGGCAAAGACGCGAAACCACGTGTCCGAAATGGCGGCAATGCCATGGGTGTGGAGGGACATCAAATGAATCCGCGTTGGACTTGGAACGTACTCAGAAAGTCGACGACGAAGCCCTACAGATAAAGCGGAGTCAGCCATTGGAGCTTTCAAGTCGCAGGAAAGTTAAGGGCAAATAAAGCGACAGCGATCTTCGGCCAGGAGGAGAGCTCAATGCGCGCCATCAGTCCTCGCAGACCATTGGGCATTGAAGAAGTGTAGGGTCAGAAGCTCAATTAGATGGTGATACGAATTGATGACGGCGAGTGAAAAAAAAAAACGGCTTCCACCCAGGCTGGACGGACTGGCGACAGGCAGGATACTACTTACGGGCATGCCGAAGATGGACTTTTCGGCCTGGGAGACATCTTTGTCCTTGGCCATGGTGGATTGAGTGGAGAAGGAAGCAGATCAAGGACTGAAGGGGATGTAGTTGATGAAGATGGAGAAAATGGGCTGAAGTTGGAGGTGCAGCAGGTGAAGGTTGAGGAATTTGTTCCCAGGAGACGAGCGAACGATTTCTCCCGACCTCCTCGCACGGACCAGCCGCCGCCGAAACCAGACCCGGCCCCTGCCGCTCTCAACCGATTTTCCCAATCATTGCAATCGACATCACGCAAAAATTAAATTTCTTCTTGACCAATATTCGGAGCGTCATCTCAGGTGAGCTACCTAGGTACAGGTGTGAGACGGCATCAGGTCCCTCAGGTTCCTCAGATGCCCGCCAGAAACTCAAAGTCGCCAATTCCCGCTCTCAACCCGTGCTCAAACTCCCACACGAACGGTCCTTGCATCCCACTCTCGACGATCCGTTTCCTGCACCACAGATCCACACACCCAATCTTGTCTCCCCCCGTGCCTGCCAAGTGGTGCGTGGCTCGCGCCCCAAAGAATTCGGCCGCATCCGCAAACCCAACCTTCCATCCAAACTCGAACCGCCAATGCTCGAAGTACTGCCCGGGACAGTTGCGGTCCCAGTAGTTGCAATGCCCGTTGACCGTGTGAACACGGCGGGTATGCTGTTGCTCAAGCGCACTTTGACGGCGCGACGACACGTCGACCTGACTGAGGAGGAGATTGGAAGGGGGTGGGAGCGCCCCGATCTTGGTCTGTTTGACATAGCCCCATTTGCCCCCTGGCATCCAGTCCTATGAGCGATCAGTAATGACGGAGACACCGAGGAGGGCAAGGAGCGAGACTGGTTCGACGTACCATTTTCCACGTCCAGAAGAAACTTCCGCCTGCCTTCTCTTGCCATCGTCGACTCTGCGCCTGACCAAATGCAATTCCCAACGCCGTTCGATCCGAGGACGGTGCCTTGGCCCACGAGTCCTCCGTCAGCGCGCAACTATACTCACCCACAATCACCTGCCCAGCGCGATGCTCGCACACCGAACCCTCTCTGCCCACCATTTCGGACAAGTGCACTTGTACTTCTTGGATGATTTGCTGTGGGCTCTTGGCCTTGTCCGCGTCCGTAAATGCCCAGTATCTATGCGTGTCAATGATGATTGGGTTGGCTTGAGATGAGCGTGTATTTTGGGTGTTTGCATAGCTCAGCGCAGTGGCTAGATCCCAGCCGTCGGAAATATACAGTGGTAAGCTGTTGTCGAGGCGAGAGATGACGGCGATGGCATTGTCGTAAAAGGCGTAGAGGCCTGGGGCGTCGTGGTTGGCTTCGTTACAGAGCTGAAGGCCAACGACGTTGTCGAGTCTGCAGCTCTGGATTTCAGTGGCAAGGAAAATGAGACACCGCTGAGTAAGGTGCAGGTGAAGCGGGTTGCCCCAAAGCGCTGCCACCCCAGAGTTAGTGCCGGAATGATCTCCTCCATTTGCACCACCGGGGAGGGCATGAAAGTCGAGGAGAACGCCAATGCCATGGGTGCTAGCGGTATTGATGAAGGACTTGACATTTGGCCATGCGTTAACATAGACGTCGGCTGCAGCCTCGAAGGGAGTGGACTGGCAGAACGCAGGGCCAAGGGTGAAATAGCCGATGGGAAGGCGGACTGTAGTACCTAAGGTAAGGAATCAGCAAGTTGGGTCAATATATAAAAACGGAAGCAACGCATGAAACGCTTACAGTGAGCTTGATCCACCAACCAGTACCAATCTTCCGCCTGGACAAAGTTCTGCCAATGATTCTCCCACTTTGTTCTGGTAGCAGGAAGGCCGTTCTTTTCAAGAGAGGCAGTCACGGCTGCAAGCTCGCTTGATTGGCAGTCAGATGCATACATACCAGGCGTGAGCCATTGCTCTAATGTGTAACAGCCGCCGAGGTTCGTCCCCTGATGGTATCGATACCGTTGGATATCTTGCAGCGTAGGCGTCTGCATGCGTTGCGGACCGTCGTGGTTGTTTGATGATACTTTTTGTTGATCTTGTGGCGAAGCGTGGTCGTTGGCATTTTTCTCGGTCTTTGTGTCGGCCTTTCGCTCAGTATGTCTCATGAACACGAGGAATTGCAGGGGAGGGAAGAATAACAGAATCACCAACGGTGAGCGAGGTAGAGATGTTTGATAGAGGATGAAAGACAGAGAGAGGACAAGCAGGAAAAGCAGCGAAGTAGGGTAGAGAAAGTAGGTACTTGAAAGATTGACCTTGCCGGGCATTGTTTCCTGACAGGCAGGACAAGAGAATTAAGCAGGCAAGTGCATTGATGAAGCCATGAGCGCTCTTGCTACGGAAACAGCGGATGGTACAATGTTTTTATCTTAGTCTTTGAATCCCCAGATGCAATTTCCCTCAAGCTGTGAACTGTTTTTCGGAGTTGAGGTTCCCAGCGTCTAAGTATTGTTGACGTGCATAAAATCATAAATCTGCCCGTTTTTACAACGTAAAGTAACGCATGATGGCGAACACAGCACTGTGACGTCAATCGGATCGTCGGAAAGTGGGAAGTTCCTATGACAAAGCGGCAAAGGTCTAATAGATACATAACGCTAGAAAACGCCTTCAACTTATCAATGCATTTCCACTTCAACACCGTGTCTCGCATCATGCGGCGTCCTAGGTCTACTAGGACCTGGGCTTCCACCCTCTCCTCCAAGACCGATTCTTGCCATCCCCGAAGTAAGCTTATTGAAGCCCAGACCCTGGCCAACCCTGTCACTGGGCATACCCGCGGCTCCTGGCACGACAGCGGAGCCAATAGACGAATCCGAACTTTCGGCACCAGTAAGTGCGGTACCCCCTAGCCCGTTCTGTGGAGGCTGTGGAGGAGTTTGATATGGGCCGTTCATCTCAGCATCCGTACGACCAAAGACTTCCGGCCACCACCTGACCTCATTAGTAGTAGGAAACAAAAGACGTTCGTGGCCTTTCTCATTATCATCAATGACAGGGTCATATTTTTGGTTCAAGAACTGTTCTTTTCGGGAAAGAAAATAGTCCCAGACGCTTCTCGTCCTTTCCTTGACTGCGGACTCGACACGTTGCTGTTCGTTGTCGTAAAGAAACGTTCCGTATTGGCACGAGTAGAGATGATAGAGCAAGCGACGAAGGAACCGTTCATTGAACTCGAACCTCGTGGGGTGTTGGTAGAGCAGCTGATATGTTGCATCTAGGAATTGGTGAAATACTGGACTGGTTTCCTTGACTTTGGTGATGAGTCTATCTTCAGGTGGCCTTCTTGCGGGAGAGCCGGTCTTGGTAATAGGCGGAGTATCAAAAGGTTGCAGCTCGCCATCTTCGTCAACCAATGACTCCCGGCTTTCATTCTTCTTGTTGAAAAAGCCTTTCGCGCGGAGCAAGGCATCCTCAAAGGCATTTCCGCCACCGCCAGCACCGGTACTAGCCCCGTTTTCCAACCTCCTATTGCCGCCTATGCGCTCATTCTCGATTTCAAACCACTTCTCGCTACTCAAGAATCCTGATCTATGGCGGAATTGGTGGCCAAAGGATACCCAATCTTTCTCAACGAGAACTATGAAACCTTCTAGCGTTCGGTAATATGGGTCCAGGCAGAGTTGGCTCAGAGCGCTCAGCTGGCTTGTTCGATCCCATCCGTCCGAGCAGTGTATGAGGACGTGCGAATGATGTATGCCAACTTGCCGCGCAATCATGCTCGCACCGTCCAAGATTGCCGAAATATGCTTCAGCCAGTTGCTTTTGGCCAGGAGCTCCTTGTTGGGTCCCAGCGGGGTGACATCCGTGTCTTTCAAAGCGTCCATGACCTTGTTCAACGCATCACGCATGACATGTATGTTTTCGATACCCAGAAATGCTTTTGTGGCGAACTTGTAATTATCCATGTTTTCGGAGCCCATTCCAACTGCTTGGTTTGCAAATGCATTCACGGCCGGGCGCGCGTCAATGATAATATTATGTTGCTGGGCACCGTATATTCGTGGGGTCTGCGGATTCCCCTCTTTGCCAACTCGGGCTATGGCCTCATCCTCCAAGGCTTCCGCATCAACGAAAGAGCTCTCGCCGCTTGCTGAGGGCACATGTACCGATGGCGGCTCAGATACGGCATTGACTTCACTGGTCATCGATGAAGATGAGGATTGCGAGTTGGACTGCGAGTTGGATTGAGAGCTGTTGAAAGCGTCGCCGCTTGGATTCGACGTATCGAATATCGCTGCTACGAGCTTCTCGTCCTGAACGCTCCGATTCTGCCGTACACCTACTAAAGGCTGCGAGCTACGCGTGATAGAGCATCTATTAACAGGATGCAAGTAGGTCAAAATTGGAATGCGGACGCGGGATCGATATCTGCCTGCATAATTTAGGACATTGTCCGATATGGATGCAGGCACGGGCAAAAGAGCAGGATAAGTCGGGGAATACTCGATGATTTGTTAGCTAGGCGTTGTCTCAGTTTCTGGTCGGGTATACCTGATAATTCAAGTTGATGTTCGATATTCTCCATCCCCTATCTGTGTCCTTTTCACTAATGCCCTGTCTTTTGAACTCTTGCCTGGCGTCATACAAATGCCACCCATTAACCTCCCTTTCCGGCCCCTGAGGTCGATAGTTGAAAGCATAGAGTTTCTCAATCTTTCCAAGCTTACATGTAAGGGATTTGATACTGTCGTATACATCTCGAGCCTTTTGTTCCGACAAAAATTGGAAGGCCACGAAAACGAAGTCTCGACACCTGAGACGTATTGACGGCGATTGATGTGATGCTGGTGGGGCAGGCCGATAGTTGCAAAATGCAATCATGGGATAGGTAATCCATAACTCCCTTGGCTTGGGCTTTGAGCCAGGCTGAGTCTGAGGAGGTGTGTAACTGAAGATGAGATGGTGTGGAGTCAAGTGCAGGGTGCCTTCAAGTTTAATTCCTTGTCGAAGGAGGATCACATCATCGACCTAGACCATCTCGTGAGCGAAATATTGAAATGCGCAAACGCCCTTCTCACCTTTGAGATGCGGATTTTTTCCATCTTGAAGCCAAGGTTACGTTTCGCCTCTACCAAACCAGAGTGGATTTGAAGCTTGTCCACTGGACAAATTCTCCCACCAGGGTCCCTCTCGGCGTGCGAAATATCTAGCTAGCCCGCTGAGCATGTCATATGCTTCGTAGTTGATCCAGGTGCCGGCAGAAAGAGTGGATATGGAAGATATTAGTAGCGCAAGTTCGGTGAGGCGAGATCCGTCGACAGCTGAAGAGGCTGAGGTGTGCGACAACGCACCATCGGCCTGGTCTTTGATGCTTGTTGGCCTTGCCTCTTTCCTTTGCTCTGACGAGAGGGATGCGCGGGTGAGGTCATCCCTGCCGCTGATCTGTCCGCCATCGATGACCCAAGAAGCCGGTCCGAAGCGGTGTACTCCGTAATCCGGACCTCTCCGTAAGTTCGTTTAAGCGCTGCCGCTGCCGAGCTCGCACACCCGACAATCAGCCGACCGATTTGCCCATCAACCACAACCCACAGTCCTGTCCTTCCCCATCCCACAGCTCCATAGTAATCATGGCGGCACCTCAGAAGCAAGTGTATGTACAGCGAATTTCACCGGAACCCTTACAATGCTGACAATTTGCCAGCTCTAAAAGAAGGAAGTTCGTCGCCGGTATGTTGACTCCCAGTTACCCCCATCATGGGCCTGCCCGACACAGGTCCCCAGTAAAGCCGAGCGCCTCATGCCCAAGCATTCAATCAAACAATGGACCCCAACCCCGATTCATACTGTAGCTGATCCTCGGTCTTTTCCATAGACGGTGTCTTCTACGCCGAACTTAACGAGTTCTTCCAACGGGAGCTCGCCGAAGAAGGCTACTCTGGGGTGGAAGTTCGTGTCACTCCGACCGTCACCGATATCATCATTCGCGCCACGCACACCCAGGAAGTTCTCGGCGAGCAGGGTCGACGCATTCGCGAGCTCACATCCCTGATCCAGAAGCGATTCAAATTTCCCGAGAATTCCGTTTCTCTCTATGCCGCCAAGGTGCAGAATCGGGGTCTTTCAGCCGTTGCACAATGCGAGAGCTTGAGATACAAGCTACTCAACGGATTGGCTGTCAGAAGGGCATGCTATGGTGTCCTGCGATTCATCATGGAGAGTGGTGCGAAGGGATGTGAGGTCGTCGTCAGCGGAAAACTCAGGGCAGCTCGCGCAAAGAGCATGAAGTTTACGGTATAGATATCCTATCATATCTTTCTAAATTCCGTCCAGCTGACGAGAAGCAATCAGGACGGTTTTATGATCCATTCTGGCCAACCGGCCAAGGATTTCATCGACGACGCTACTCGTCACGTCTTGCTGCGCCAAGGTGTGCTCGGTATCAAAGTGAAGATTATGCGTGGTTCAGATCCCGAGGGCAAGGCTGGCCCCCAGAAATCGCTCCCTGATTCGGTAACTGTAATTGAACCCAAGGAAGAGCAAAGTGTAGTTCAGCCTATGAGTACAGACTATGGCTCGAAGGCGATTCAGGCTCAGCAAGCGGCAGAGCAGCAAAGACTAGCGGAGCAGCAGGAGGCACAGGGACAGGAGGTGGGTGCGGATGGCTTTGCAGCCGAGTAGTCACAATTCGGAAGTTCGACGGTGTTATGAGGTTACTTTATTGCCTCTGATAGCTTCTCAGAATGAAGCCCAACTTTAAGCCACGATCACTGTAACCATGCTACGCAGCGTGTGGAGAGTCGACCTTTTACATGAGTGATGCAAACCCATTGCTGTGAAAACAAATGGGTTTCGATATAGATAGCCTTCGGAATATCCCTAAAGACAGGACCCCCCAAAATCATCTACGTTGAGAGATTTTGCTTGAATCCCCCAGCTATCTCATCGTGATGTTAGAGAATCTAGCCAATGGTCTTCAAAGCCCCGCAATCAGCGAATTTTGAATCGTTTTATTTGACAATTCCCCATGACCTCCATTCTTACGGTAGAGATAGACGCATTTCCGATTCCTGCCATGCTGCCTATTGCACCAAGAACGTCTTATTTTTCCGGACGAATATGCGAGCAGGACATGGACCATATTATACGTGAGTTGTAGGTCGGCCAGGTCCCGTGCATCCGGCTATCCACCTTCTAGGGTGTACCGCCAGTAGTGGCGTACTCGGCGGCTCCTGTCATTCCAAGAAAGGGCCTAGCTATGGTAGTTGGTAAAGCATAGCCGCCTTTTCATCTCCGAAAGGCTTAAGATGTTCCCTTTCGATTCTCTATCTCATCTTACTTCTTGACCTTCTTCAGCAAGCCCCGTTTCCTCTTTCCCTTCACGTCCCTCCCTTCTTCGATTGCCAACATAGCTTCCCTCTTCTTCTCGGAGACCGGCTTCAATGCATCTCTAATGACTCTGCCTTCCACACTCACTCCCACCTCTTCAAACTCGACCATTTTCTCGCCCACTCTGTCCTCAATGGCCAAAACAAGGTCTATGTCCCGCTGGCCTACCAAAGTCACACTCTCGCCAAGCTTGCCTGCTCTCGCTGTTCTCCCAACACGGTGGATGTAATCGTCCGGATCCCGCGGGATTTCGTAATTCAAGACAAGTGCCACTTCCGGGATATCGAGACCGCGAGCTGCGACATCGGTAGCAACGAGGATTCGGGCAGCTTTGGCGCGGAAGCGGGCGAGATTAGACACGCGCTCGGTTTGCGAGAGACCTGAGTGTAAAGACGTGACACGATGGTCGAGCATACGCAGCGTGTACTCCAGCAACGTGGCCGAAGAAGTGCGATTGCAGAAAATGATTGCGGATTTTGAGACATTCGAGGGCGTGAGGAGCAGCACGTGGAGGTATGGCTCACGTAGATGAATTGGAACCTGTAGATACATTTGCCGGAGGGTAGGAGGTATTGCCAGGACTTCTGTGTCTACCTCGCAAACGAAGATAGGAGGACGGGTAGGGGGGCGAGGGCGTTCCTTTAATGCACGTACTTCAGTGGTGACAGTGGCCGTGAACAGACAAGTTTGCCGTTCAGCAGATGGAGGGAGCACGGAAAGGCAGGTCTCGACGTCGGAGAGCATACTCCCGGGACCAGAAGCAAGCAGACGGTCTGCTTCATCCAAGACCACAAACCGAACTCGACGGAGACCGCAGATGGTTTCCTCGCCAGAGCTATTGATATGATCGGCTAAACGACCAGGGGTAGCTATAACTACGTGCGGTCGTTGCGATAAGGCGATTGCTTGAGCACGCATGTCTGCGCCGCCTGTTACGAGAATGGGTTTCAGTGATTGGGGCGAAGATATGGCCTTAAACTGTTCAAAGATCTGCAAGGCAAGCTCTCTGATTTCGAGGCGTCAGCAACGTGAAGATTGAAAACCTGAGCGTGCGCGGCCCCTACCGTGTCGGCGTTAATACGACAGCGAATATGCCGAACGGATCCTCGGCCCATTTCTGAAGAATAGGAACTGCAAAAGCAACAGTTTTGCCAGACCCGGTTCTGCTTCCACCGATGCAGTCTCTACCTTTGAGAATCTCGGGAATACAGCGCTTCTGAATGCCTGTTGGTCTTTTGATGGCCATCGTGGACAGAGACAGTACCAACCATGGCGCCACGCCAAGACTTGCGAAGCTGGAGGTTTCTCGATTGCTGGCGACTGCTTCTACTGTATCATCGCCTCCATCATCTCGATGCAGTAAGCCATCTTTCTTGGCCTTGACGCGAGAGAGTATGGTTGTAGGTTGGTGATTTGGAATTTCAGAAAATTCCGAGGATGAAAGGCTTCGCTTCCGCCCACGTAACTGCGGAGGATTATCAAATTCATCTGGGTCAGACGAGTCTTGACTGGACACACTCCATTCCGACATATTCTGCCGATGATTCGAAAATCACGACGGCACGTTTGCAATGTATCTCAAAATTCGAGCTCACCGTAGCAGAGACTTTCTTTGTAAAGGAACCTTCAGAGACGTGCCGGTAGAGCTTCGGCCCGAGCCCAGGGCAGAGCCTCGTCTGAAGTTTGACGAATCAGCTTTGCTCGCATCATTCCTTAGTCAGTCACAAGGCTTGATGCTTCACACTACCCACCGCCGGCGGCGTTCGACGAAGCATTTGGAAGATTCGGTGAAGGGGTGGAAGGGTGCCTTGGTGCTGGCGGGAAGGTAAGGCCGATGTTGTCATGTCTGACATGCGGCGGAAAGAGGACGATTCACGTGGGAGCTGCATGACGCCGGTCATGGTCCCCTGAGCGTCTTTACCTGATGCAGCATCGATGGGTCGGAAGATCAGCTGTAGCTGACCAAAGTTGGTCTCGATAATCACCATATCTTCAGATGGGGTCGGGGGTGGAAGGGCAGATGAAACGTCATGCTCATCTCAGCCTGTTTGGGCTGCTGCTTCACGACGACTGGGTGGCTGGATGCTGCACCGGGGAAGGCAAGAGGATATTGGAGAATTTGCGTTTCATCCCGCATCTAGATATACTATTCACGGCTGAAGCGAGGCCCGAAAAGGGAGATGTGCAAATCGTAATGTAGGCCATGACTCGGCCTAGGGATGGCATGGCATGGTGACGAAAGCGTGGCCGTTTGCACTCTCTGGGCGCGTCTTGCAACAAGAGGATGCTCCAATGGCAGCCTCGTGTTGGCCCAGCGGCGGCACACACAAACCCGTCGCTCCCGGCGAGACGGCGCATGCTGAGGGGTTCGTTCCATCAGTTCGATGCTCGACGTCCTCAGAGCCTCGTCTGCAATTCTGCGCTCCCCTCTGCGACTCCAAGGCGACCAGCTTTGGATCTACACGCTGAGGTCAGCGCAAGCTGCAGACGGCCCAGACGGCCTTGACGGCGAACCCTAGGTGCCTGCACGGCCAACTGTAATAGCAGCGGGCAGTGTCGATAGCGCAGCTGTTCCCCTGCATCTGCAGCATCATCGCCGTTGCTCCATCCGTCACGCTTCATCACGAGAGACAGCGAGGGCAACAATCTCGCCATCAGCCCCAACGCCGGCCCTCTTCAGCTTCCACGACTCCCTGCTCCAGGGCGTTTTGCGACTTACATATCTCGCCGCGTCCTCTTCACCCACTGCCTCCAGCGGACCCTGTGTGCCAGTGTGCCATTGTGCCTGTGTGCGGGACTCGTCCGCCGTGCTTCGGATTCGGCTAACCACAGTGCGACCACCGCCGTCGTCCACGACCGACACGCCCACCCACCCTATCTCCATCACCGGCCCGGCTACGTGCATCTTGTGTTCGTCGGGTGATAGGAACAGAGCAGACCAGAGCCAGTCGCCCACGGCGTGCCTCTCCTCTCTGACATACACGACGTCACATCCCATCGCTCTGTTCTGCCAGGGAAATCTGCCGTCGGTATAACTGGGGGGACACCCTCTTAGAAGGGGACCGGCGTGTCTTTCACAGCTTCCAGTTTTCCTCCTTCGCCTCAGAACTCACAATGTCGTCACCCGCGCCTCTCCTGCGCCCTCCCATTCCGGGCAGCCGCAACAATAGCGGCACGAGAACACCGCGTCTTGGTCTCGCAATTCCTCCATCACCCAGTGCTCGGCCCGTCAATCCCCCGTCTAATGTCTCCGAAGTGCCACCACTGGCCGGTGCGGCTCCTCCGGCCCTCAGCGTCGCTACGCCAATGGGCAGCAATGTCCAGCCCCAAGAAAGCAAACAACAAGCCCGGCATGGCCGTCTACCACCTCTAAGAACGGGGACCGGCCTTTCGGCGGAAGGGTCAAGCGACAGCGCCCACTCAAGGTCCGGCAGTTTTGGCGACAGCCAGGCCAACGGATCCACGTCAACTACATCGATTCATTCTCTTCTCAACTTTGTGCAGCAACCCGGAGGTGGCTCCTCCGATCCGCTTTCAGCAGCGGGCTCATTATACTCTGCTGGAGGGGGAAGCGAAAGTAGCACTGCTATGGAAAGAGAAAGCAGCATTCCGGTGCTGCCTGACTTGGAAAAGTTAAGTCTCGAGAAGGGGAGAGCGCTGGACGTTGAAGACCTGGACGACGCAGGATGGAGAGCTGCAAGCAAGGAGAACAAAATCGTCGAGCTTGGCAGTCTGGGGGAAGGTGCAGGTGGTGCTGTCACGAGATGTATCCTGAAGGGAGGGAAGACGGTATTTGCTCTCAAGGTCAGTTTTGCTCGGACACGATAACCACAATTGTTTTTCATCTTAGCAGCAGATGATCTGATACTGTACAGGTGATAACAACTGACCCTAACCCCGACGTGAAAAAACAAATCGTCCGTGAGCTCCAATTTAACAAGAACTGCGCTTCTCACCATATATGTCGCTACTATGGTGCTTTCATGGACGATTCTACCGGCACCATTTCCATCGCCATGGAATTCTGTGAAGGCGGCTCCCTCGACTCCGTTTACCGCGAAGTCAAAAAGCTCGGGGGTCGAACGGGTGAGAAGGTTCTTGGAAAGGTCGCCGAAGGCGTTCTCAATGGCCTCACCTACCTCCACAGCCACCGCATCATCCATCGAGACATCAAACCGTCTAACATCCTACTTACGCGTAGCGGCGAGGTCAAACTCTGCGACTTTGGCGTCAGCGGTGAGTTTGGGACCAAGGGAGACGCGAATACCTTCATCGGCACTAGCTACTACATGGCCCCTGAGCGAATCACTGGTCAATCTTATACCATCACTTCCGACGTCTGGTCTCTGGGCGTGACGCTACTTGAAGTCGCTCAGCATCGGTTCCCGTTTCCTGCCGACGGAACGGAGATGCAACCAAGGGCGGGACTGATTGATTTGCTCACGTACATTGTCCGACAACCAATCCCAAAGCTTAAGGATGAGTTGGGAGATGAATCAAAGTCCATCAGGGCGATCACTTGGAGCGAAAACTTCAAGTACTTCATCGAGTGTTGGTACGTATTTCAGACATAGTGAACGATATGAAGACGAATGGATTCGCTAACCGAAATCTGCGATAGTCTCGAAAAAGAGCAGTCGAGACGCGCCACCCCTTGGCGAATGCTTGATCATCCCTGGATGGTCGATATGAAGAACAAGAAGGTGAATATGGAAAAATTTCTAAAAGAGGTCTGGGATTGGAAGGATTGAAACCGCACTCGAAGGAAGCAAGGCAGTCGAGGCTTTGTAGACGGAGTGATAGGCTACCGTCTAAAGGCTTCTCAATCCGTAGCTATCGGTGAGAGTAGTCGACCTCGCAAATCGATGGGGGCATGTATGACCTGGATGTCACGGCCGTCTTCTAAATGAAACTTTCAGCGTGTCGCAGGAAAAATTCAAAACGGATCTGCCGAGTAACTGGGTTAATTTTTCTACATCTTTCGTCTGTTCCGGAAGACATCTAACAAAGCATTGGGCTGGCGCACTGCCTTGACAAGACACATAGCCGAAGGTGTCATTCAGTTCGAAGGGCGACATGTAGAACAAGTCATTAACGAACCAAGAATTGATCAAAACAGTATAAAATACTCATCCAAGATGCAAACATTGAAATGGGTATCTGATACATCTCGTCATGCGTAGCTAAACCAATCATAGTCGTACCCTCCCATCTGCCCGTCCATTGCCGCGGCCGAACCATCTCCCAAGCCCACTTCCCCCGGTTCGACCAGTCGTGTCCGACGGCTCTCTCCCTGCATCGTCCCCACCCATCCACTTTGGCCGCTTAAATTGCAGCCCTTCTCCGATCCCATTCATCCAAGTCGGCCTATCCGTCGTCTCAATCGTATTCCTCACCCGATGGGCAAAATCTTGCAGGAACCCTGTCTGCTCTTCCTCCTCCCCTCTCGCGCCATCCCGTTCCGCTGCCCTGGGCGCCGCGCGATCGACATTGTCCTCTGGAAGTGTGGCGACCAGAGGCTGCCGATCCCGATAATGCGCCCGCGCCCTCGCGCCCGCGGACGCTGGGTTCGGTGCACCTGCTGCCGGACTCTCGCTGCGGGAGGTGAGGCCAAGAGCCCCGGTGTGATTGTTCGTGTTGAGTTCGCGCTCGATGAGTGCCCGTCCCTCGCGCCACCCGCCGGTGCCAAAACCTGAAGGGTTGGAAGCGTCTTCGTCGTCTTCTTCCAGACTGCTCCACCCAATGACCTTTGGAATACGGCCATAGAGGTTGAAGGTTGCGGCGAGCACAGGAAGGAGGACCAACACCGGGAACCAGCGAGAGAAGCCAGAGCCAAGTGGAGTCAGGTTGATGAGGCGGCCGAGGAAGGTGTAGAAGGTAGTCGCTTGATAGACATTCGGTGAGAGGAGGGTGATGAAGTTGTAGGAGAGAGGCACAGTAAGTTTAGCGACTTGGTAACTGTACCAGGAGGCGCTTTCTGGGTAGGTTTGTCGTACGACGAGGGCTCGATTGCCCCAGACTTTGGCGGTGGAGACGGTGTAGAGAGCGGCGAGACACATGTAACAAATCCATGCTGCTGCGATGACTTGGCCGCCGAAGTTGACGTTATCAGTGGGAGCAACTGTCAAGCCGATGAGGGAAAGCTTGTGCCACACGGGCGTCGTCACTTCGGACCATACTACGGCTGCTGAAGCAAGTGCCAAAAATCCTCCCAAGGTAAGGCGCAAGGAAGGAATCATGTGCGTGTGAAGTAGATAACGCAGGTAGGGGGTGAGTATCGTCAGTCGCTTTGAGCGGTGAGATACGCCAGGCCGATCAAACTCAAGGCGCTTCGAAGCCGACGAATCAAGAATTGCTTGCGCATCGGCGGCGTCCGTGATGAGGTGAGCCCATTCATTCTCAAATCGGGCTTTCTTGTGGCGTGCGCGTTTAATTTTGCGAGTCAGATCTGCGAGATATCGTTCCGTTACAACCGACGGGACGCTCGATCGAGAGCTGGTCCCCATGGCTGCCAAACGCGACTCCGGCAACGCCGATGTCTCCACAAGGTCTTCTATCCAGTCCTGGAAGTCGCGAGAGAGGCCCATTCTTTTTTGTCTTAGTTGCATAACTTGTGATTCCAGCCCATCAAGTTCGTCCATGGCCTCGCTGAGTTTGTCATTGACCTTGGGCGCACGAGCTTGCAACTTCCTCAACCTATTTGCCGTATTTGCGCTATGAATCAGACGACGAGGTAGTGCAACCAGCCCGTGTCCCATCAAGTATATGGCCAGAATCAGGCCCCAAGCATAGGCCAGGGCCATGACCAAAGCTTTGGGGCTATTGGTGTGAAATCCATACTCCACGAAGAGGTAAACAGCAGCAGCGATGCCAGACAACAAGTACATCAATTGGTACTTTCCATTGGACCGAAGTGAGTAGAGGAGGCGACTTTTGATATCACGATAGCCAGAATCCACGTATTCGCCCAGAAGGGGAAGGATGACCCTTTGGAGGCACGTCAGCCAATGACATGTTGAACTCAGGGTCTCATTGGACATACCATGTAAGGCAGAATGTGAGCCAATAGCATATTCTCCATGCCACCAGAACGATCCTTGAAGGGAGCCAAACGCCTCTCGAAGCTCCGCTGCCCTCGGAAACACTCGATGATAGGTCGATGGGAACCAAGAGAATGATGCTGCAAGGAAGAGCGATAGCAAGAAAAACGGGAGTGAGAAGATAGGCAGGAGCAGTTCGTAAGGGAATATAATGCCTCAGGAGGAGGAGGACCAAGAGGGAGATGACAAGAATGGCGGCGACAACGAAGACGTCAGAGCCGACAGAGGAGCTCATGATGGAATTGTCCTCTGGTCGACACCATTCGAATCAAGATATCATGATTAGATGAAGGAGACTCTTGAATACCTAGGTGCGTTAAGCAGAATGGAACTGAAGTAAAACGTGGATGGCGGTCTTGGGCAAGTTCCACCTGTCCTACACATTGAACTGAAGCATGTGGCTGGCATCACGACCAGTCGCAGTCTCCGCCGGCCGAAGTTGCTCCGAAAGTTGGCTTACTCATACGTCATCGTCAATCTTGGCTTGAAGATGATGCAAGCAATCAAGCGATTTCTATTTACGACCTCCGTCTCATCACGCTTTCAAAGCATCTCCAGACCTTTACACAAAAGATAAATAAGAAACCCGTTGCCCATCATTTCGTTCCTCCGCCGATTTTTCTTCACTCGCGCTCCGAGCCCCGCCACCATGTCTGCTGCAAAGACCAAGGCTCAGGGTATTATTGACGACAATGCTGTCGGTGAGTTACCAGCATGCTACGTCCAGTCACGACCAGGATCTGACAGATGATAGCTGTCTTCAGCAAATCGTACTGCCCATATTGCAAGGCTACCAAAGCCCTCTTGAGTGAAATGGGAGCGAAGCCCTATATCATTGAACTGGATCAAGTTGGTAAGTCACGAGCTCGTATGGGAACATTTGACCACAGGTGTTGACTGGCTACCGTATAGATGATGGTTCTGCAATTCAAGATGCCCTCGAGGAGATGACTTCTCAGCGTTCCGTTCCAAACATTTTTATCGCCAAGAAACACATTGGTGGGAACTCTGAACTTCAAGGCCGGAAAGGCGACCTTCCTACCTTGCTCAAAGACGCTGGTGCTGTCTAGAGCAGCGCAGACAAGCAAGGGAATAATGATAGATGGTAGCCTCCTTAGAGAGAGCTGGGACCCTGAAAGAATGGAGATGTGTTGCTTCCATCAGAAGTCGTGCGAGTAAAGTGGTACAACTTAACTGATCCTTGTCTCGACTGTGCCAACCGGACGCTCCACAATTTGCATCACCCCGTCAACAATCCCTTTCCTCGCGCCTTCACTGCTAACATTCTTACCCGCCAAATACCCCATCCATACCAGCCTTCCAATTCGTTCATCATCCACCCCGCCCATGTCCTGATAGGCTCCCCTCCCTTCCTTTTCTCGATACAAGGCTCCCAGCTTTCCCCGCTCGTCTCTTGTCAAAAGCAAGACGGAGCCCTTTGGCGCCTTGCCTTTCCCACCAAACGCGGCCTTGAAGTCTCTCATCGCACTCCCAAATTGTTCGTCCTCATACGACAAGTCTCCTCTCTGTGTTGCCTCTTGCGTCTTCGCCGTGATGCCTCTTACCCATCCGTCCCTAAGATGTGCAAAATCCGTATTTCGAGTCGGCACTATCCTGATTGCCGTCCTAACGCCATTCTCCCTAAGCAGCGTATCCCAGGCTATTCTTCCTCCTTCCGGATCTAGCAGCTTCTGCCTCAGCTGTTCCTTTTCTGCCGGCACCAGCGCCGTTGCCACGGGATCGATCTGACGGATCATGGCAGCTTGCAGGGATCCAATATCTGCTGTGCGAACATACATGCCCAGCACGTAGACTTGCACACCGAGAAAACTGACGGTACGAATCCCCAATCCCAAAAGTGTGTATTCGTCGTCAGTCACGTTGATCGAGCCGGCAACTCGGTTTTGCTCGGGAATATGAATGGTCCTGGGGAAATGGGGAATCGTCGACGTGCCTGTCTCTACGAGCTCGACTTCGCCCCCACTGCGACTGTCTGGATCTTCGGCCACGACTTTACCGCCAGGTATCACGTGTATAGGCTTGCCGGCGAAGGTCTCGGCGGTCTTGCTACTGCTGTCCGCATTTTCTCGTGGGAAGAGAGATGTCCTGGATCCTGACTGGGCTCTGTTGGTCTTTTCAGCATTGGTTGTAGGAGGATCGTAGCTGTAGAAAATAACGACAGGAATGACCATGCAAATGACTGCTCCGGTGAACATCAACCTGTTTCGCCTGATGTAGTACGCACGACGGGAGGCCTCGGAACGATGAAAAGCTATAGGATCTATCGGATTGCGAGGTCTTTCATCGAGTGCTCGGCCGAGTGAGCGACGAGACTGCTGGGCGAAGTTTCGTGTTTGCTGTCCATAGGGCCGGAAGTTGGCATGGCTTTTGCATAATGATGCCGCACGTGGGACTGCAAGATGTCGTGTACTAGTCAAGGACTTCATCGTATCCCAAAGAGTGACAAAGTTGGATAGTAAGCCGTGGTTGCCGCGTGGGGAAGTGAAGCGTAAATTGCGTTGCGCCGTCAATAAGTTGGAGATGCGAAGGATCAAGGAGGCACGCGAATGACAAAATCAAGTCATATACTAGAATTGCTCCAATTCAATTCTGGAGGTCTGGCGATATGCCAATTTCTAAAGAGATTATCCGATTACATTGTAACTACAAATTCAATGGATTCAATTCTATTGGGAAGAACCTATATGAATGTTGAAATTTCGTTTACTCTAATTCTGTATCTTGTTTTGACTCCAGCGAGATTCATCCAACATTGGCCAGGATAAAACCCGATGGTCAATACTATGAGGCTCGTTTCCGAGAGAGTAAAGTATTTCACCATAAGGTACTAATTATCCGTGTATTGTGACGGGGTGGCAAGGACTTGCTTATTTGAGTATGGTGTTGCTAGCAGGGAAGCTTTGCTATCAGGTGGCTACAGTGGTAGCCTAAGCTTTTATCTTATTATCTTCTTCTTATCTTGTATTATTAGATTGTGTATTCTACTAGGCGGTAACGCGGATAGACAATATAAGCTTTATTTTATTTTCTATTTTCTTATCTATTTAGCTACAAGCAATATTAAATTAATTGAATTCTATTTATTTGTCCGAATATTTATATATATATTATTGTTCTATTCTATTGTTATTTCTTAGAATATATTAAAAATCTATAAAAATTTTACTTTTAAATCACACTTTTTTTTTATATTTGGCGAGTAATAAAAGACTTGATATTATTAGTTCTATTATAAAAAGATAGTAACTATATTAAATAAATAATATTAATATAATAATTATTAATAGAAATTTTATTAAAAATTAAAAATTAAAAATTAGAAATTAGATAGTAATAAAAAAAATAAAAAAATTGCCGCTACAACAAAAAAATTAAAATATTTGAAAAACCCAAAAAAAAATTAAATTAACAAAATAGAAATTACTAACAAAACAAACAAATTAATAAATAATATTATTTTATAGTTTTATTTGTTAAATATTGGCAATTGTTTTAAAAAAAATTATAATATTTATTGCAAATTAATATTATAGTTTCAATATATATATATATTATATATAGCAATAACGAAATTATAATATTAACAAAAATCAAAATCAAAAATAAAACAATTTATTAAATTAAAATTATAATAATTTCCAAAACTATTATTAGAAATTATATTAGTATTTATTTATAAAATATAAAAAAATTATACTAAATAGTGTTAGCGAGATATTTTAGCAAAAAATAGTATTGTTGTTTATATTTATATTAATTAAATTTATTTTTTGATATAAAATATAAAAAAAAATTTTAATAAACACAATAGAAATATTACTAAAAATTTTATAAAATTTGTATAAAAAAAAGTTTTCAAAATTTTCGTTTTATTTATTATTAAATTGTTTTTTTATATTTTAGTTATTAATAAAATTGTTATTATTTTATTTTTTTTTATTTTATTAGAAAAAATTATTTAAAACTAATAATATATTTATTGAGCGAATTGTGTATAAAATTAATAATATATTTAATTATAAAAAAATTTCTTAAATATATTTTTAAAATAAATTAAATAATAGCAATAAAATAAATTATAATAATAAAACTCAAAAAATTATATTTATTAATAGTGTTGCTAAATATATTATATTAATATTATTTAACTTTTCAAGTAATTTAGATCAACTAATATTAATTGTTTTTTATATATATACAATATTATTAATAATTTGTATATTATTGTTTGTGTTATAAAAAAATATAATATTTTATTTTGATAAAAAAAATATTATTGTTTTTATCAAAAACTAAAAATATTTTTATTACTATTATATTTTTTTTGATAAAAAAAAAATTAAAAAAATTGAAAAATATTGTGAATTTATTATTTCTAGAATTATTAAAATTTAAACAAAATATATCAATAGAAATTAGACTAAATTAAAACAATATCTCAAAAAATTTTATTTTAATTAAAACAATAATAAATAAAAAAAAAACTCAAGCTTTTTTGAAATTTTATTATATAAATATTAATAAATAAATAAAAAAAATAAATTAATATTTATTTTTAATTATTATCGCCAATTTAAGTATATTTATTATTAAATAAAATAAAACAAAAAAATTAGTAATAAATTTGCGATAAATTATTTTATTTATAAATTATTCAAAAACACTAAAAAATAAATATACAAAAAAATTTATTTATTTTTTAATATTTTTATATTAATATTAATTAACAAAATTATTGAGAAAATATATTATTATATCAAAAAAATAAAAAATTATTGCCAAATTAAATTTAAAAATATAACTACAAAAACTAATTAATTTATTTTAAAATTTATAAAAAATTATATAAAATCGGATTTATAAATTAATAATTAATATAAAATTAATATATTTTTTAATTTAAAAAAAAAAAACAATAAAAATAATATTATTTTAATTTTAATAAAATAAAAGAAATTAAATAAATTGATAAATATTTTTTCTAAAATAAATTTTATTTTGAAAATATTTATAAATATATTAAT